>CM056598.1:5409807-5554807 GCA_029721355.1 Tegillarca granosa
GGTAACATTCAAATCCAAGGGAAATAACCGTTGTTTTTTTCTACTCCGGTCGACTAAAAGCGAGGAAGGATTTTCAATGTGTCGGAGGCCTTATTGGTTGGCTTAATACCAGTATGGTAGATTGAATGATCTGTGATGTTTTTTTCTGACATTTTTGGTGAGCGTGACAACAATCTAATTGTCCGGTATAATTGTGCACCTGAAGAAAGCATACCAGAAATACTTTCATAAAGCTAGCACATCACATGAGCCTGTGTCATGATTAATTCTTGAAATAAATAAGAAATTATGAGATTAACAATTACTGCTTTTCAGGTAAACAATAAGGGAAAATCATGGATTTTGGGAATGTTTTACAGATACAAATACAACCGAACAACTAAAAATTTACCAACTCCAGTTTTATTAGAGTTGATCATTTAGTCATGGCTATTTAAATCTTTATCTCATAGTAACGAACCAGATCTCTCCAGCACTGCAACTATAAAAGCATACGTAGAATTATCAGCTAAGCACTCATACTAATAATTACAGTTTTTCAATCTTATCTAACCTTTTCCCTATAATTACATAATTATCCGTTGATAAGACAGACACTAATGATGGTGTTAAAGGTTTATTAAACTACACGTCTGGTGGGCCAAATGAGTGTAATTTTCAGTTTGAACTAAACAAATATATCATGACTTTTTTGTATCACTTATTTGAACAAAACAACATATTAAAAACTTTTATGCCAAAGAATATTTATGTGCTCAACTTATGTTGTAAGTCTACTAAATTAGGCTTCTTTTTTTAAAGCAATATATTAGATTTCAATATTGTTTTATATGCATAAGTATCTAGAACTAAACTTCATAAGATTAATCTCAAATTAATTCTAAGAATGAAAGAGTTATCTCCCTTTTTAAAATGATGCATATAATTTCTTTTTCAATTGTTGAATCTTATTGTAAGAGTGTTCCATAAATATTGAAGTAGAAAGATTTCGTTATAACGATTTAACTGTTGTTTCTTCTTGTCATCTTAATTCAACTACAAAATCTAAATTTTAATCTTATTATTATATAATACAATATAAATATTGTATATATGACCGTTTAAAACATCAACCGAAAGTATATCTTTATTAGAGGAGTAAAGACGAGATTTCAAACGTGTTTTTGATTTTCAATTTCGAGTTTTTGATTAAACATTTTCAATATTTGATACACTTAAACAAATACATAAAATATATGTTAATACAGACATTTCAAGTCATTCAAAATCATATTTACTACAAAAAGTTAATCGTGTAAAACGTCAGTTAAGTCATATTTATATTGAAAGCTTTGTTGTGATAATATTAAATATTAAATGATTTAAACAGAAACTATGTAACTAACAATAAATAAATAAGCTTTACCAACTGCAATTTTAATGGAAATGATCACTTCTTTTTTTTTTTTTTTTTTTTTTTTTTTTTTTTTTTTTTTTTTTTTTTTTTTTTTAAAAAAAAAACTTAATGTCATACTTAACTATCTAGATCTACCCAGCACTGCAACTGTAAAAACACAAACAGAATTTTGAGCTCATACTAATTGTTTTGAATATTATCTTACCTCTTCCATATAAATAATTATTCATTGACGAGAGGCACACTAATGATGGTGCAAAAGATTGATTAAAATACACGTCTGCTGGGCAAAATAAGTTCAATTTTCAGTTGAGACTAAAAAAGAAATATGTACTGATTTTTGTATCAATTATATTAACACAATAAAAAAAACATATGCTATACTTATGCATAGTAAGTCTACTTCTCTCCGCTGTTCGATGAAATGTTGAATTTTAATAATCGTTTTACGTCTATTCATATCTTAGTACTGAACTCGAAAGCCTGACTTTATCTCAAATTAATTCTTAGAATCGACGAGTTATCTCCCTTTTATTAATATGTAACGTTTATAATATCTGTCCTTGGCAAACAGTTTATAACATATTGACCCGCTTTTAATTGTTTCAGTATTAATGAGATAAAGGTTCATAAAAATAGAAATAAAATATTCCCTTGCCGAGTATATTTACTGTTTTCCCTATTTTCATCTTTATTCAACTACAAAATCAAATTTTAATCTTTCTTATTTCCCTCTATTGTATTTTCTAGATACTAGTATATGTTTTATAAATAAAGTATCTACTATCTTATTGGCCACAACGAAAACATGTGTGTTGTAAAGACTCAAATACTACGAAAAGCTTTAGTATCGAGTATAAAACACAACATATTTTAGATCTTGCACCAAAACAGAAAAAAGAAGATTATGACTGGATATGTTTATTGTGACGGACACTGTAACTTGAGATTGATTTCAGGTCGGACACTGTAACTTGAGATTGATTTCAGGTCGGACGCTGTAACTTGAGATTGATTTCAGGTCGGACGCTGTAACTTGAGATTGATTTCAGGTCGGACACTGTAACTTGAGATTGATTTCAGGTCGGACGCTGTAACTTGAGATTGATTTCAGGTCGGACACTGTAACTTGAGATTGATTTCAGGTCGGACACTGTAACTTGAGATTGATTTCAGGTCGGACACTGTAACTTGAGATTGATTTCAGGTCGGACACTGTAACTTGAGATTGATTTCAGGTCGGACACTGTATTTTGAGATTGATTTCAGGTCGGACACTGTAACTTGAGATTGATTTTAGGTCGGACATTGCGTCCGAATATCTGAATATGCAATCCAAAGCAGATAAATGTTTCTAGAATTGAAAGATAAGCAGAAACAAAACACATGTAATATTATATCTTGATGTTTTCCTGAAGTTCTGCATGATAGATAAGCCTAACACTATTCTTTTTGTAAAAACTAGTGAAATTCAAGAGGACTGGTTGAATGATGTATGATAATGTTTCGGAAAGAAAACAGTGGTATGACATAGCAAACATCTTTTCCCATACCTTTCTTTTCTTGAAAAACGTTGATTGCTTCCATTAAAATTTAAATAGGTTTAATTTAAATGTATACATAATATTAATTTCTATCTATTTATCATGACAAAATCAAGGTATCAGTTCTTTATTATTGGTTGCTATCAGATATAAATGATTTGAATGTTTGCTGTTAACTGTTTGTTGCAGTTCAAGTGAGCGGGGGTATTAGCGGTTGTCCCGTGGACAACTGAACTTCTAGTTGAATACATGATCGTTTTAAAAAATACAAAACCAAAAGCATGCTTTCATAAGAGGAACAAAGCCAATACTTCAAACCTATTTTGATTTTTATTTTATTTTGAGTTTAGATAAAACATCTTTAATATTTGATGGACTTTTAACAAATACATAAAAGATGTGTTTAATACAGACATTAAAAGACATTTAAAATCAATAATTTTCAACAAAAAGTTTATCGTGCAGAACGCGCCAGTTAAACCATATTTATATTGGAAGCTTTGTTCTGTCAATATTGAATTTTAAATGATGTAAACAGAAACTATATAACTTTCGACTTTGTTTTTGATTTTAAAACTTTGTATATCGTTAAGCTGATTATAACACTATTCACTATAAGGTAGACATGATACATTGTCGACACAATTTTTCAACTATAGCTGTGTTTAGCTTTATGTTTTAGCACAAACGTTTTTGTACTATTGCATTATATTCTTAATGATGATCAAATAATCAGTATCATTGAAATACAATTGTTTTAAGATTATTATGTATTATTCTTTATTACTGAAAAAAAAAATGTCGATACGGCTGGTAAATGATTATATGAATTTTTCAGTCAAAGACTACACATTTCTAAAATGAAAATTCTAAATGTTGGATATAATATAATATATAAACTTATAATTCATCATAAAGCACTTGTAGTAAAATCTTGTCATAAGTCATCAAACGTTGTGCAAATGTTTAAAATACATTATAAAGAATCACTTGGAATTTTATGGCCCCAAGGACTCAACTGCCAGGAAAACCTGTATTTTAGTTTGGATCAGTATTGTTGTTGATGATGAGGATTTGAATATTTTTCTTCGTGCATATAAGTTAATGGGACCAAATTAGAAACACTAAGTCCTTATTTGATTTTATATTCGTCTTTAATAAATAAGTATAAAATACACTTAAAGTTCATAATATGCCACAACATACCTAAACAAAGCAGCACTACTCCCTAAACCCTATCGTAATAATCAGTGTTTCACTACAATCGCTAGGCTGTCATTGTTTCAGTAGGTTACCTTAAGATGTTACCTTATTTTAAACTCTCTCTATTATCATTATTATTTTTTTAAACACAGTTCTCTCTATATTTTAGTATTGATAGCGTGGTAGAAAGATTTTTGTATTGATAGTGTGGTAAACATTTTTGTCAGTCATTTGTTTAGAGGAATAGGGAAATATAAGAATAGGTAGCTGAACACATTAGCTAAAAATAGCTTAAAAACACCTCAACACACAAAACAAAACAAATCTATTAATCAATTAATTAATATAGATTTAACACATATACATATATATATATATATATATATGCACATTTCTTTGCATGAATGGTATGTTTATTGTTACGTATTGAATTAGTACTGCAGGCAATATTGTATCAAAGACCAACTTTTCGATATGCAGGACGTTAATGCGTTTTAAACATAACATTTCAATTTCAATTTGATAGAAAATTGAAATACAGCTCCGTTCATATGAAAACAAGTATTGGCTTGACAATGATTGTCATTTATGTAAGAGTTATCTTTCTTTGAACTTCCTTACAGTTTCCATTCACAAAATTTCACAATTAATTGTATAGAATTTAATTTTAATTTTATTTTCATTTATTTATTTATTTATTTATTTATTTATTTATTATTATATATATTTTTTTAATATAATTTTTTTCTTTGCTCCTGTCAAACCATTTAGATTTATTTATCTTAATGATTTACTTGTCTCGAATTGGATTTTTTACAGTAAATAAAAATAAAAATACAATCATACGACTTAAAATTTTTTCACCATTTGAATGAAAGTTTACCATCTTACCAAACAATTACAATCAGTTCATGCGTTCGTGGCATTCAAGTTCAAGTTCTTTATTTCTCTAATTGTACAATAAATACAATACTGAGAACATCTATTAGTTATAATACACATATGTAAATATAATAGCATACATGAGTTCAAATAGGATGTTAACCAGGAGGATTGACTCTCTCATTAATAATACATATAAATTTGCATAAATTATTCAATACTGAGGTTTTTTTACTAGAAAAAAGTTCAAAAAACTTTAAAATGTTTGGATTTTTCCTATAATATAATGGTACATATAATTTTCTAATACCAGATAAAACATCGCATATCATTAAATAATGAAATTCATCACCAATATCTTTGTGACACAAATTGCAAGTTCTATTTTGTTTTGGAATATTCTGCCATCGACCCGATTCAATAGGTAGTTTATGGTTATTAGATCTAAATTGAGATAAAATTATTTTATTTTTAACAGACAAATTAAAACATGAGCTTGTGCGATATGTGAACAAAAGCTATATAAATACACAATACATTAACGCTGAATGTTACATTATCTAATTGTAACTTTGAACCAAATTTGGAATAATGTTTATGATCAATGAAAGTATAAACTTGAAACGAAGTGGAGTGATATCATTTCTTAGTTCATACATCATCAAAATCAAAATGTTTAAATATTTTAAACAAAATATACTGCTTGTAATCATTAACTAAACAGCAACTTTTGGTCAAGTCGAAACTCATTGTCCATTTAGTATATTGTAGAGGAAATTGTAGTTGAAAAAAAACTTTTAACTGCATGTATCAAGTCATGACACGTAATAAGACCTGTGGTCCCAAAAATTTGACGATTATTGTGTTATTTTTCCATTTCTCCCATAAACCTTTTATTTTGCTCTCTCTCTCTCTCTCTCTCTCTCTCTCTCTCTCTCTCTCTCTCTCTCTCTCTCTCTCTCACACACACACACACACACACACACACACACACACACACACACACACACACACACACACTGTTTTGATCACATTTATTAATTATTATGGAGCAAGCTGCTTTAAGGTCGTTTGAAACTTTTGGGCCAATTTGAATCGAATGAGTGGATTAAATTACCATTTCCACATATCATCATCTTGTTAAAATACTGAAGTTGCCCGCAGTGTTTAAACAGTTTAAGTTGTTTAAATTAATAAACAACCGCCGAAATTTTTATATTAAACAAATAACAAATTTTATATCGAAAAGAAGTATAGAAATTGAATTAAACATATATAAGATGTTTTTCTTCAGACTTTTCATTGGCTCAGCTTTTTTCTATTTATGTACATAAGATAATTATGTGTTTATTTTACCAAACCTCCCTTGCTACTGCTTTCCAGTTAAAGATATATACTGTCGCAACTCGAGCATCTATGTCTCTATTGGGACACTTGTAAACTTGTCTAACACTTTAAAAGATTACAGAAACCATTCCTAATGTAATTTGAAATTGATCTTATTTCAAGTTTAAAGTAAATATTTTCAATTTCTGCTAGACCTTAAACAAATATATATAAGATGTATATTGAACTTTTATTATAGACACTTTAAATGATTGGTTTTTCACAAAAAGCTTCGTGTGAAAACCGACAGTTAATTCATTAATATTTAACTAACTTAGTTATGTCAATATTTCTGACCTGAGAATAAAGTGATGTAAACAGAAATCATATAACTTGTGATTATATTTACAATTTAAAAATTTTGTATATCTTTATACAAATAAAATCTGATACGATATTTCTAAGTAGTAAAACACCTTGCAATCACTTCTCTTCGACATTTGATATATATTTCCAAATTTTATACTCTTATGAAGCTGTTTTGTAAAAAGGATATTCATTTCCTAAGTTGGGCCCTTAAACTTTAAACTTACAATGTCATGGAATACTTGTAAATTTTTGGTTCATCACAATTAGTCTGTAAAATTATATCTTTATTTTTTTTAAAGTTTTTACTTGTAAATTACAGAAACAAAGTTTTTTTTAAATAAAACATACATCCATTAAAAACATATTGCATAATTTTGACAATATATTAATTTCATACAAAACCAAAAGTGATATACGACAACAGAGACATGGCGACATGACAATAGAGATATGGCCACATGACAGTAGAGATATGGCCAAATAACAGTAGAGACCTTGCAACATGACAATAGAAATATGGCCACATGACAGTAGAGACATTGCGACATGACAATAGAGATATGGCCACATGACAGTAGAGACATTGCGATATGACAATAGAGATATGGCCACATGTCAGAGACATTGCGACATGACAACATAGATATAGTCATGTGACAGTAGAGATATGACAAAAGACAGTAGACACATTGCGACATGACAATAGAGATATGGCCTAATGACAGTAAAGACATTGCGACATGACAATAAAGATATTGTTACATGACAGTAGAGAAATTGCGACATGACAATAGAGATATTGTCACATGGTAGTAGGGATAAAGCCAAATGACAGTAGAGACATTGCGACATGACAATAGAAATATGGCCATATGACAGTAGAGATATTGCGATATGACAATCGAGATATCGCTACATGACAGTAGAGATATGGCAAAATGACAGTAGAGATATGGCCAATGACAGTAAGAGACATGGCGACTTCCAATATGACTTGCTTGTATTTTTCTACCAATACTTTTTTTTAAAAAATAAACACACACACACATTTTAAAGCTATTACCATGTCAATGGTATATCGTCAATAGGTATTCGTGGTTCTCAGTTCTTGTGTTCTTTGTTGGGTGTAATAAAATGCGTTATTGTATAACCCAAGGTTCACCTGGTGTTTCTTGTTCTGTCACCAAATTAAATTAATTTATAAAATGATAAAATGTGTTTTGAAATTTCAGTTTTGATAATTAGTAAAACACTTGAAGATTCGTGCAAAAGATTACATTTAATCCGTAAAGGCATACAAATGTGAGTAGTATTAAACGTGTCCACTCAAAAATAAAATAAATGAGACCGAGTTCTTATTTGTACTGACATTAATGATGTTTTGTAGGCGTCATATGTTGTATAGTTATTGTTTTTGTATAAATCAAAGCAAAATAGTGCATTTGTTTTGTTCAGATTCTAATGTTTGTAATCATCATTAAAGAGGAAAGATAAATAAAGCTTAGTGTACTCGTTCTAAGTTATTTAATAAACTTTATTTAGTTAACATTTAATTTGAACCTTGGTAATTCATTTACATTTTGCTTATTTCAATTGTAATTATAATACGGAAATCACGCATCTAACTTTCTTTGTGAAACAAAATACCGAGATGTGATTTATAATACAAATCGTTAATGAATAAGTGAGTGAGTCGCTGTTTCAAACAGCATCAGCAGTTTTGCAGCTTTAATTAAAAATAATAAATAAAATGTAAAATATAATGATAGAAAATATAAAAATAAAAGTTAACTAATATATATTACATAATATAAAAGAAAAACTATATATAAAACACTACAAAAAAACAATAATAAAACAATTAGATTTCGCCAAACAAGTTTATTTCTCGAAGGAAAATCAAAATTCGATGCTCACTGACATCGATTATAGAATCTTGCATCGATGATGCTGAATAAAAAAAAAATACCCATTTTAGGTGCAAAGTCAACACAATCCAGCAAAATGTGCTGGATAGATTGTTGACCTTGATGCCATATAATAGTACCACTTTTTGAATTTTATAATTAATGCATTCAAAAAGTGGTATATGACAATAATTGACATATACCATTTTTCCACTACATGTAGTGCAATTCGGTAAGTTTGTTTCAAAATCTTTATTGAATATGTATTTATGTGCAAAGCAACAATACAATGCTGGATCAATAAAATAAAAACTATAACGACATACATCATTGCAGAGAACAATCAATATTAAAATACAGCAAGGTTTACTTCTGTTATTATCATTACCTTTATTGTATTTTTGCAGTTAATGTATAAATTAACTAATAAATGTCCCGTGTGTTTAACATAAAAGCTCGTTTACAATTGTACTAATTGAACGAAAAGATTTAACATATACAAACGAAAGGTCAACAGGAGTACAGTTATATGTACCGACAAAGGGGTACGGGTAAAGACTAAAAAAGAAGGAAGGAATTTATAACTAAACATGTACTCGACAAAAACCACATGCTTCAAAAAATATACTATTTACATTACTATAATCTTATTATAACATGTTTACATATACTTTTACACTCCCTTACTCTCACTATTTGATCTTCTATCCATTAGTAGAGGGCATCCTTAACTTTTAACCTAACTGCACATCAAACAGTAAACATTTCTATTGTTGAAAGTTTTTTATTTACTTTTAATGCTTCAGTCATAAAGTATACCAGTCTTAGTTCTTACTTACAAATAATATTTTAAGTTCATCAATTCCTATGATTACAATTTGAAGTAAATTTGTCATAACTTTGTTATTAAATTTTTATTGTATATTTTCTTCTCCGGCAATACATTTTGATGTTTAATATATTAAGCTTCATACAATTATACCCAGCACTTTTATTATTTAACACCCCCAGCATGAGCATGTAATATTCAATGTGTGTTTTACATACTTAAGTATTTGTATTTCTATACCAAAGCCACGAACACGTTTTGTCCGTTTTTCTAATCACATCACGAAACGAAGAAAACCATAACATCTATTTATACATAATCGTATTGATCTGTACTTTAACGAACATAAAAGAGTCATCTACTCCTATCACTAGTACTCAAGTAGAATTATTTAGTTAAAGAACTATATGTGGCAAAACTGTACGCAAAATTTAAAGAGGACACGTTAAATGTAGCCATTTTAGCTATATACATGTACTTAACTGTAATTACAGGTTGCTATGGAACGCCATAGCTGTCTTATATGGTACAAAACTGGTATAAAAATTCATTTTATTATGATATTATTTGCTTTCATCGTTATATGTTTTGGTGAATTTCTGCGTCGTCAGGGACGTAAGCTGATATCATTACTGTTATTATTTTTATCATTTGCAACAGATATTCTTGACAATAAAGTACCAAAAAGCACTTGAAGAAACCGAACTTTAAGTTTTTCTCTTTATTTTGTATTTTGTATCACGAAGATACTTTCTTTCGAAATTGTGCGTTTTTATCACGGATTGCTGTCGAAAGGAAATTGATTGATTGAAAAAGTACTTTTATGTCTGGTGGTCTTATAAAATCGTACAAACTGCTTGTAAAAAAATATATGTAATAATAATAATAAGGAGAAAAAAACTTTATCATCACAATTAACTTGATAAATTATATAAGAATCAATTAAAACATTTAAATAAAACAACAGAAAAAAAACAAGTTAATTGGGCGGCAACAAACCTTTCTTGAAATTTTCGTTATGCAAGTACGAGATTCGGTTATTAGATCATTGCTATCTAAAGTTGAAGATTGTTTTGGTAGTTTTAAGCAATCTTTACCAAAACGCTTTATTAAGAACATTTTGATAATCCACTCTATAATACAGTTTTGTGTACATCTGGATTTTACATATATGGCCGATTTGATATATTTAGGATATTACACCGATACAACTTCAAATCTGTACCTGTTTCTAATGCAATTTCACATCCATAATACATAAACTCACTGACTATAAACTTTAATAATTTCTGCTAAAGGTAAAAAAAATCATTATTAAATTTTAAGTTATTTGTTGTGTACGCCTTATTAAATGATTTTTTCTAAAATTCTTTCATGTTTAACAATTTGTTGAAGGTTTTTTAATATACTTAACTATATTATAATATATCAAGGACTTTATGATATAAGCAAGAATGTAAATATAAGCTGTTGCTTTATATACTTGGGTATTTATCTTACTGATTTTAACGAAGAACAAATACTTGTATGTAATTTACATTCACTTTGATCTTTTTACTAAACATTTTTCAAATCAAATCAGATAAAAAGTACATCCCTAACACAGAAACAAGATGAAATGGGATTAATTTTTCAATGTTAACATTCATGCGGTACTGATTGTTAAGTTCAATAAGTAGTTCTGGCTCTACAACATGCACAGTGGTTAATTATAAACCACGTCATGTTTTTTTCATTATGTCACATGATCAGTGTCCATCTAACGTCAGTATCGTTTAGTGTTTCGCCTTGTGTTATGTTATATATATATATATATATATATATATATATATATATATATATATATATATATATATATATATATATATATATATATATATATATATATGTATGTATATATATACTAGTATACTTTTCTGTTACGTCATAATCATAGTTGCTCTATGTAGTTGCAATCTATGTTATCCTTTATAGTGTTTATAGTTCATGTACATCTTGAGGTATTAAACGTTTCTTTAGTATTACAATACATGTATTTTTGAATTAAGAATATTATTTGTTATTCAAGTTGTAGGCAACTATCAATCCTAAATTGATGAAAAAATTGCAATGGTTGTTAAAAATTTGTGTACTTTATTGAGTATCGTTTCTAGATCGCAAAATATTTAATAATTTACGACAGAGATATGGATATTTATAATTACTGATAGTTCAATAAATTGAGTCTTCTTATGCATCTATGACCTTGACCTTTAAATGTAAGATCTTGCGTCTTATATCAAAACGATCATCATGTCAATACCTACAATATTCTAATATACATGCCTATACATAAAGTAAAAGTTTTCAAAATAATTAGCAATTTGAGACTTCTATTGCAGCTGTGACCTTGACCTTTCAACATATGACCTTGAACCATATATCAAAATGATCGTCATGTCAATACCTACAAGATTCTTATATACATGCCTATACAAAAAGTTAAAAGTTTTCAAGATAATTAGCAATTTGAGTCTTCTATTGCAGCTGTGACCTTGACCTTTCAACATATGACCTTGAACCATATATCAAAATGATCGTCATGTCAATACCTACAAGATTCTTATATACATGCTTATACAAAAAGTTAAAAGTTTTCAAGATAATTAGCAATTTGAGTCTTCTTTTGCAGCTGTGACCTTGAACTTTCAACATATGACCTTGACCCATATATCAAAATGATCGCCGTCGCATTACCTACAATATTCTAATACACAAGCCTATACAAAAAGTTAAAAGTTTTCAATATAATTAGCCATTTAAGTCTTCTTCTGTAGCTGTGACCTTGACTTTTCAACATACGACCGTGATCCATATATTAAAATGATCGTCATCTCAATACCTACGATATTCTAATATACATGCATATAAAGTTAATGGTTTTCAAGATATAGTGACAAATATATAACTTTTAGCAATTTCCCCACGCAGTGCCTTACAATTTTCCCATTTTGAGCTCCATGGCTACCATTTGTGCAATCCTGAAAATGATGACTTAAGGATGTTATAAATGAAATAACTAAGGTATATCTCTTGTAGATTCAGAGGAGAAGATTTTTTAAAGTTTTTCACTATTTCCCCTTTATGGGGCCCAAAGGGGACATAACTCCTTCATTTGTGCAAATCTGAAAGGGCTTCACCCAGGCATGATGGTTACCAAGTTTCATTAAATATTGCCAAGTGGTTTTGGAGGAGAAGATTAAAATGTAAAAAAGTTTATGCACGACGGACGAAGATGGATAGCAATAGCTCATCTGAGCTTTCAGCTCAGGTGAGCTAAAAATATAATAATAATAATAATAATAATAATAATAATAATAATAATAATAATAATAATAATAATAACAATAATAATAATAATAACAAAAAACCCTAAATGATTCCGACACATTGTTATCTAACAAAGTCATTTACAGCGCATGCGTAAATAATTAAACAAGCAAGACTAATTGTTTCCATAACACATTATTTGTTATCTAACTAAATAACATAGAATTCACAGCGTAAAAAACTAGAATATTCAAGTCTAAATAATTTCACAATTCTATTGTTATCATACTTAATCACTAATAATTCAGCCAATCGATCGATACATTTAAAGTTGATTTTCTCGTTACCTAGATCTATCTATCTCTTGTTACTCTATTTTATTAAAGATTTTATCAATTTTTCTTATATAAATTCTCATATATCCTGGCCCACATTTATCTTCAGTTCAGTTTTATAACGATTGTGTTTTATTATTATTTATATTTATCGGTCATTCATTGATTCCATACCTAACATCATAGTAATGTCTTAACTATAATTATCCTACAAAACCAAACTCATTTTCTCACAAAATTAGGCCGAGAAACCTGCCAAAAGTAGTTTAATATAAAAATAATATTGAATTTATTGAATTTTCGGAAAACGGACACAGTGTGTGTCCATATATATATATATATATATATATATATATATATATATATATATATATATATATATATATATATATATATATATATACGAAATGTCAAAGGAAAATGTGTTACTTAGTCACTTTATATTTCACATGCAATTGTCTCCCATCGCTGCTCTTGATAATTTCATTTTCATTTATTCATTTATTTAAAGCTGCATTAAGTTTTCGAAAGAAAAAATTAAAGCGGTGCTAATCTAATTAATGATGTTCCTAATGAACAATGTTACATTTGATTCAACGGTAAAAGCTCGAATAAATACAGAAACAACAATAATTTACCAGCGACATGTAGCATTTGGGATCTATATTAGAACATGGTTACGTCATGAAAAAACCGGGTCATTTAAACACAAGTTTCAAAGCAGTTAAATACGATAAAATAACACACAGACTTTCGTTGAATTTGTCATTTGTGACTTAGTAAGGAGCGGGTACCGCTGCTGGTGGAGTAAAACTCCCCGAGTGTTTCCATAACTCAGTAGGCAGTACTTTGTGCTGTCAGAAAATGTACCATTTAGCCAAATTTTCAGCCATCTAAAATTTGAAATTTATTTAAAACTAAGGTTTGTTCCCTCATGCAAAGCATTCCTTAGCTAGATTTGGATTTATATAACTTTGGAACTTTTGATTCATTTTTTTCAACTGTTTAGCTGATGTTTTTTATCTATCAAACTTTTTGGTCTTAGTGTCACTGATGAGAAATGAATTTCCGAAATGTGCACATCTGGCACATCAAAATTTAACTGGTATTTATGTTATATAGAAATAACACCATTTCAAATACATCTGGATATTAATGATGGACAATTAATGCAATTTGTCATGTTTCACCTTCGATTCATGGGCTTTTCCGTACATCCGTGCGCATGCTCCAAGCTAATAATAATCATCGTTAAACATTGACCAACCGGTTAGAGGATTCCGTTTATTTACAGCTAAAAGGAATGAAATTTTAGAGAATGAATCTCACGGATCGTGATTAGAAGTTATCTATTTTTAAAAAAATTTATTTTTAGAAAATCAAAAAAAAAATTCAGAAAATTGAAAAACTTAATGCAGCTTTAATTGTTATTATTTTATTTATTTATGTATTTATTTATTGAAATAATTACGGATTTTATTAACATAAAGGCTTGTTTGTTCATCATTTTCTGGTAACATAAGACAAGTATTCATTGCGTCAATGTCCGACGAAGTCATCAGTTATCCAAATATCTGTTTGTTTTCTTGTTTCTCTTGTTTGTTGTTTCTGTTCTTGGTTGCGTTTTTGATTGCAGATTAATGTTTTTATTACAAATTATACATATCCACCTCCTAATACAAATTTAGGGTTGTTTTACCGCATATTGTTTCGTACAAGGTACACAGGGTACAATATTTAAAACAAAAAAGATTAAGTTAAACCATATATTACCCAGCCTATAATTACAAAATACACTAAATTCATTTTTTTGACAGATTTTCATAAAGTTCATCAGATTCTTAGTTATGGTGATCTCAGAAATGCCTATATATGAAAGGTTAATTCTACCCCATAAAACGCATTACTGAGTCGATATGCTTGTGTCAAAATTACTTAAAACTCATTGTATTGAACGGTCTTTTGTCTTGGATAAATATTTGTTTAATACAACAGTGGAAATTTTTTAAATTCACTACAAGTATGAAACAATAGATAGTGCTTGAGTTGATTTCTGTGTAAATACCGCTAAATAAGTATATTTTCTATGCTATATAGACCGTGGTGTGATTTCTTCATTGCATTTTAAAGTCTTAAAAAAGAAATATTGGTATTTAAATGAAACATGGAAGTTTTAATTGCAGCATTGAATCTTTGAAACGAGAAGTCATGTCAAAGGTATGTTTGTTTTTATTAACAATTTTATTGCAATTCGTCCTTTGTGAGGGACATTAGGTACAAATACAAGATACTCCAACCTTCTATCAAATATCACCTCAATAAATATTGTGAAATCTAAAATTAATTATCTCCGGTTTTATTGGAGATGAAACCATCCTTACAAATAAGTGCATGTTTTGAGTTGAAAACTAAACTTCTAACCTTGAACCTTGACTTAAAGTAGTGAGTTTTTTCACGATGATAGCGATTGTGGACAAATATTTAATTATCTTACATAAAAACATTGTAAGACATTGAACATGTCCAAATCTCATTCCAAAAAAAATTGTTTGGCCCCATTCATTTTGGGTCTCATCGTCGTTACTAACAAACTAAGTAATAAAAAAATGCAAGATACAATGCAATAAAATACAATTTTTAGGAAACTTCGAAAGAAATTGAATTTAAGTAAATTTGGCTTTATTTAAAACAACAACAAAATAAATAAATATATAAATACTGTAAATAAATAAATAAAGTGAAAATTTGTTATATTTAGAATTTATAATATTAATTTTTTCACTTATAATTTTTAATGCAGCTTTAAGAAGACTTTTGTTCGCTTTCTATCTTACTGCCTAGATTAGTTTTATGTAAACGGATTTTATTTACTTTTATGTAAACGGATTTTATTTACTTTTATGTAAACGGATTTTATTTACCTTTACTTTGCCAATATGATTCTTTTAATTTTTTTTTCTTACCAGTTGACACTGAATATAAAGTATTTATAACAATGCATTCTGATGGTCTTTCTTTTATGATTTAGAGTACACAAGTTAACTGCACTTAATGTTAATTCATGCCTGATAATTGCATGTGTATGCACTGTTTCTATCTCCCTTTGGGTTTTAAAAAAAGTTGTGGTTTATGATGATTAGCACACAATACAGGAATTATCACAGCATGAGTTTGATACTTTGCCGCAAGTTGGACGATGAAATGATTGGTGACAATGAAATTAATCAATGTGATTGTGGCAAAAAATCAATTTCAACCAAGAGATGCCTTGTATACACAAACTGAGACTACCAGTCACGAAACTCGCAATTTTCAAAAAGGCAGTGTTTCCGATTTTTAAGATAAAGTGCTGTGGTAGTTAAATTAATGTTTTCCTTCAATATGAAGTACGGATTCGATCCCCTGCAAGGGTATAGTACACGTAATAAAAAAACACAAAAAGGAAAATTTCTAAGCAAAGGAATGTTAATGGTCCTGCAAAAATAGCAGCTTTACCACATCATTCTGTATGGCTTGTGTTATAATCATAAATCATTATTAATTTTTAGTTTTTATTAATACGTTTATGCCGAGTATTTTTGGATCAATGTTTGTTAAAACATGCATACAATTATTTGTGTTAAACGACCTCTGCATGTAAAGTAAGTGGGATTTAAGAACCATTTAAAAAGTAACAAAGATGGGAGCTTAAAAATAAATGGTCCAATTATAGGGTAATTTTGTTTCGTTTTCGTCACGGTGCCATTTATTTTGTGTTCTTTGCTGCACTTACTGTTGTTCAAGTCTGTGTTTAGTTTCAAATTGTTGTCTTGCATTTCATGTGATGTGATTTAGTATTATGATATCTGTTGCTACAGAATCGAGATCATACAGCTACAACCCTCTACACTTCATTGATTGATGAAAAGAGTGAATCTAAAAAAAAACTGTTTAATTCAAATGTAGGTATAAAAGATGAATGCTGTTCGAGAAGGTTATAAATGGACATGACTCAATTCAGTAATGCATCCCCATTAATCCACCTACGTAGAGTATCTACATTATTTATTTTCACAGTTGGTTACATTTTAAGTAAATTCATATTAAATAAAGTTCAAATACTGTTTTCGATTTTTTCACATTCATTTTTTGTACTTGGTATACACACATTTTTACAAATATTTACAGCTTCCTGCCTTGGTTTGATATCTACAATACCCCATCATTGTTCAGAGTGTAAATGAAATCTTTTATAACGGTTGTATAATATACTTTAATTAAAGATAGATTGTTTCTCATTCTAGTTTTTTAAGAAGAGGTGTTTGATCCGCCCACCTAGATTCATAGACGTTGTTGTATTGGTCAAATGAAGCTTCTCACTTTGAATTTGAATAGCTTTGATTTTCTTTAATAAACTTTGAGAATATCTATTAACAGTGATTAAGATATCGTCAATTAGGACTATTAATCAATGTTTTGGTGGTATATGATATTGTTACACTGTTGGCCCTGTAATATACACATCACGCACCTGTGATCATTGTTATATAACGCCCAAGTCTATAGTTTCATTATATAACATAAAATGTGTTTGATATCACCATGCAGATTAAAATCAATAAATTAAATCGCGTGTACATCTGGGTAGATATAAAACTTAATGGTTTGAAGAGATCCCAATTTTATGTCACATTTCTTTAATAAAACACATTGTGTATATTGAAAACGATTGAACCTGCAATAAGCTTATGGGGTGTGCGTTTGAATGCGTCGTTTATCTGTGTTTAGTATAGACTTGACATTAACGTGAATCATTAAATCATTCCAGACAATCTTAAATTTGTTATCAAAAAGTTACATTCAACATTTAAGTTGATATTTTTGACGTAAATGAAAGAAGAAAAAAGTTTCACGTGGCTTTTAAATCAGGTTCCTTAATTCACGGATTTATTGACGTGAATGGGAATAAGAAAAAGAGTTCTATTTGTGTTAACGCAATGTGATATTTTTCTTATTCACAAATTTATTGGATCTCGTTTTCAAGAAAGTAAACTAAAAAGTTGTTTGTCATATGGCTTTTAAGTCGATATAACTGGCCATGTTACTGAATAAGACACACGTTACACTCGTCATGTTATTTTTGCATAAGTGCATTCCGGAAAAGTTGAGGAATTAAAAAGAGGGATTAATAGAACTTGTTCGCCCACCTGTGTTATTGTGTTCATCTAATTTCACAGGGATAGTTTGTTCTTTTTATCGCGTTCACAGTATAAGAGGTATTAAAATTTTTCAAACAGAATTAAAGTTTGATAATAAATTTTTGGAATATTGGAAATCAAACATAAATTGAGAATAATATTTGAAAATCTTATTTGTTTTCCAATTCTGTGTTTTTGAAGAATTTACCATTCAACCTTTGATTCTGTCGTCTGCGACAATGAATCGTAAGATGAGAACAGAGCGGACTTTAGGGAAAGTAGATATCGTTAAGTTCGGAAATTGGACATTAACGTTCCCGAAACTGGAAAATGGAAATAGCAACTTACTGTTGGATAGGAAGAATGCCTTGGTAAGATTCTTTAGACAAAGTATATGTAGTTTGAAATTCTTCTAAATTGCATTTCATTTGTTCAAGCTAACAGAGATTTTGATAGCTTCGTGAAATGTCTTTAAAAAGCATTATCTGATTTTTGATAACCAATTCTGCTCACCTTGCATAGTTATGGACATCTAATAGCTTTGGTTGTTTTCTGAGAAATACGTAGTGAACACTGAAAACATAGGTTGATTGTAGAATAAAACATAAATTGTTATGTTCCACCAAACAGTATAAGAAAAGTTTTATTTCATTTTTTCAATGAAGAGATTGATAATTATTTTAAGCCTTACGTGCATTTATATATTTTGAACTTTTTTAATAGCATCTAATGAATATCACTAAATATAGAATGCGACTTTTACCAACATTTTAATTTTAGCGTTTTGAAGAAATGCCACGTATGGTATACAAAATTTTTGGAAGATTTAACTTTTAAAGAATGCATTTGATAATTGCAATCTCTCAGTAATTCGATTGTAAAATGTAATTTTATTGAAAAAAACGAAAAATGACAATATAATGTCTTTTTTTAATTTTTTTTTTTATAAATTTTCTAAACAAATTTCAATATAAAAGCAAACATTTGAGTATACATGTAAACAACAAAATCTATGTACATGTACTTGGAAATAAAAACAGTTTAACAGTCAAATTAATGAAATAAAGATAATGGATAATGAATCGATTTTATGTCTCCAATACACGCTCGATTTGTAATGTTATCGAAACAATTGGTTGATCTTCTCTGTAATCAATAGGCGATACAACTGAATGAGTGAGTTAGCTAATAAGATTAAGGAAAGACCATTGTAGAATTAAATAATCACGCTTTATAGTCTAACTAACTACATTGTATTATCTCCTTTATTGATAATCCACTTAACTATGACATCATATTCGATATTCTTTACCAATAACATCATTTCTTGATTTTTGAACATTTTATAACACACGTATAATGTCCAATTTGGTCTTGACTATATTTACAATATTTTTCAAAGACAGAAGATAACAAATAACAAATGGGTTTTGTTGGGCGTTTTCTCAAAAATAAATCTTAGTGCTATTGTTCTATCACTTTTCAAACGTATATACAGAACTTGTTGTTCTGTTGCCCCCTCTTAATTATTTTATTGTTTAGTAAATTATTTAAGAAATCCGTTGTCTTTACAGAACAGTACAACTTGGTTTTTATCGTAGTATGAGAGCTAGTTAAAGTTTGGCGATCAGTTATTCCAAGAACTCAATGACAGAAAACTGAACTTGGCAGATATACCCATCAATATTCTAATTCTATTCCTGTGTTGAATTTGCGTTAATTTTGTGCATATATATATATACACCCCTATATTAAACATTAATCAAATTTGACTAACGAGACATTAAAAGACGTTGTTATGTGCTTGAGTAATTCATTGAAGATCTTGCACTTATTAAATTGATTAAAAAAAGCAAGGGTGTGTATAATGTTTCGTATATAATACTTTTCCAGGTTTTGTGTTTTGTATATTGCAATAATATTTCCATATGCTGTTATATATTGAATTATATAAATTATAAATTAAAAATTGGTATATTGCAATTTTGTCATTTACCACTTTTTGAATATAATTTTTATAAAAATTTAAAAAGAGGTATATGACACTACTTTTTATGAAATAATGCATTTTAAAGTAGCACATGACAATTATTTCGTGAAAATTCAAAAACAGGACATGACAATATCGGGTCTATAAATAAAAAAGATCCTACAATCTAGAACAAACTGTTTTCTAAATTATAAAATTTACCGTTTGGTTGTAAAGTACAACTATACAAACATACAAAATTTATATAAATTAAAATAAAAAAAGATCTTGTCAGACCAGAAATATCATTTATTTTAAAAAAATTATTGATTTAAATAAAGCAAAAACCCGAAATCAAATATGCTTATCAATAAAATATAATTATGATTTAATCAATATGTGACTTTCGGCGAAAAAAAAATTAAAAACACTTGAATCAAATAAAACAAAAGTCTATTGAGTCAATCGTTTAAATTTAAATAACAATTTTTACCATTTCTGACCTAAAAGTTTATCTAACCTAGTCTCAACATTGTAAATCAAATGACCCGATAAAACATTTGAGTCTATTAAATTCAAATATTTATTTTTACTGATATACTGATTAGTTACACCTTGGGTATCGACAATAAAACAATGATTTTTGGTATCCGCTGGCAGACACATGAGATCGATTCATCTACGTAACATATTACTTTATGTTGTACATACTCGGGAGACTTTTTAAACCTTCACTGGCAGAAAAAGCTCTCCTTAGTTACCTTATAATAGCTATACCTTCGGATATACATCGGTATTTTACAAAATGAATTCGTTTATTTAAAGTTTACATGCGACTTTTTAAATTAAATTTTAAAGCTGTTAGTTATCGAGGACTGACATTATAACGGATTATATCTCATTGAATATCAGAACATATTTTAATATGTAGACCTACCGTCATTCAGATATAAATGCTTCAATAGAAGAATATGAAGATTATCGTAAAATCCTAAGCGTTAAGTCTATTGAATATAACAACAAAACACCGTGCATGTGTTGATATAAACTCCATATTAACTAGGAATTAAACATTGTATCGCTCACATGTGTTATGGATTTGACATTTCAAAATTTAAAAAAAAGTTGTGCTTATTTTTTTTTAAATAGTCGACATGTGTTGTTAATTAATATTTCAAATTCGAATATTTTTTGTGGATTATAAAAAAATCAAAATGTTGGACGGGCCACAACGATGGGCAACGTACACCAATATGGGGAAATTTTCAAACCTGACCCTTCAAGGAAGGACTGATAGAAGAGTGTCACAGATGAAGTTAAAACAAAAATCTTTAACCGGTAAGCCACAAGATAAGAGATTAAATACATCTTATTCTCCTTTATTACAGAAAAGAAATCTGAAGAAGTTTCCTATGGATTATTCAAAAGAAGAGTCAGTGAAAGCCGCACAAGGACAGAGAATGTTTCGTCAACAGTTTCAAAAACGTATGAGTCAGGCTAAAACGGAAAGTGAAAATTTACGGCAATATAGCAGAAAAATGTTTGAAAATGTCGTACAGAGTAAGAATGATCTTAATATTAAAACTGATGATAAACATTTTGAAAATAACCATCGATCTTCCATGCGATCGACCACGCCATCGAACAATGGACCAACACTAGAAGGAAGTTTACTGTATAACCATCGTAGTAAGATATTAAATACTATACGATTACGTCATCAGTCGGAACAATCGACGACGTACAATCACGAAAGAGCAAAATCCATCCCTCCAGTAATCCAGCGGACATTATGCCAAAGCAATTGTGATTTTAGAGTTCTGCCGACTCCGACACCAAACCAGATCAACGATCGTTCTTTGTCATCTGCTAGTGATTATAAATTAATTCCATTAAACGGAACTTTTTCGGATTATTCTTCGACTTTAGATTTAAACCTGAACTCTGAACATAGTGATAGTGTGTTTGTAGATGAAATTTTGGAAACCCCTCGGACTTCATCTCAGGTTTCAACTGATTATACTACTTACCGGAACAGATTTGTAACCCCTGCAGAAGTTCGATTTTATTCACTAGAATGTGATACGTCATCAGAGAGTTCAGTAGAGACAAAAACGGAAATAGCAATAGAAAAACCACCCGAAGAACCAAAAAAGGAACCAGAACCGGAACCTGTCGAACAACAAGAAAAAAGTAAACCAAAAAGTGCTGGCCGACCAAAGAGCGGTGCTAGACCAAAGAGTGGTACTAGACCAAAAAGCGGAGCTAGAGCAAAAAGTGGTGGACGAACGAAGTAAGCTCTCTCTCTCTCTCTCTCTCTCTCTCTCTCTCTCTCTCTCTCTCTCTCTCTCTCTCTCTCTCACACACACACACATTTAAAATATTATAAGTGGTCACTCAAGTTTACTGGCTTTAAAAATATATCAAGTAAAAAAAAACTTTTGTGTATTACAAATAAAAATATGGAGTAAAGATTTTAAATAAAGTTTAATGTATACAAAACATCATGTCTTCTATCATAAGATATGCCTTTCTTGTCAATAAATATAACTTTTAACTTGATATTTAAAGGTGTTTTATCGATCAACACTACACTGTAAATTGAAATATGGACGGAATGAATAGTCATTATACAATACTTAAGAAAAATGGAGGAAATCGCCTTTTTAGCCTATTATGGGATCATACAACTATAACGTTAAAATAATACCTATTAGAAAATAGATTTTGGATCAATTTGATAAAGAATAGAAATATTATTTAAAAGTATGAGTATTGATTTTGTCAGAAATATTTTTAAATAAACGACGACTTAAATAGTCTTAAATTGAATATAATAATGATTTCTTGTTACAAAGAAATAAAACAATAGTCTTTTCATACCATTGCTATCACTAGTGTTTTGTCAAACGACTATTAAAACATCTCATTTTCCAGTATTTTAGACTATACTAAAGATTTTTAGTTTCTATAGATTTTTGCAGACGTTGACCTTTCCGGAGCCATTTTTCCCATCACAACTGATAGGAGATATTGCTTCATGTTTGATATTAAAAGAAGTTTGTCTTGTTTTGCTTTTGTTTTTGGACTTTATAGGTTTTCTGGAGATGATGATGGTGGTAGTGTAGTCAGTTACTTATCAAAATATTCCTCTCGTGACAATAATTCGATTGTGCCAAATTGTCTTTTCAAGCTTTTGTTTAGCATTTTAACCCGATGTTTTAATACACATTTCAGATTTTAAAATATGATTTATTTTTTTTGCATTTGTAATATTTCCAAATAAATACAGCTTGTTGATATTTAAAATGTATTAATTATACTCTTCACTGAATTACAGAATATAATCGGTCTCGTAAATTATGGCCCACATAGAATTAAATGTGTTTCAAAAGTGATCCGTTTCTCCATAGTACTGCTTTTAAACTGGTCTGTACCTTGACATAATATCATAATTAACTCTTGAGCATTAAACAGTCTTTTAGAATATTTTAACATTTCTTATTGAAAACATTCTTAAACCGTTAACTTTTCTCCTTTTTGTTTGAGAAAAATCAAATTTTAAATAGTTAAAGCAAAATATATTGATTTACTTTTTACCTTGTTTATTTGACTGTTTCTGTCTGTATTTAAACAACTTAAAGAAATATGTAATAATTTTGTTGATTGTATTTGACGATAAAGCATAAATATTCTGTATCTTAACTTACACAGCGTGAAATTAGTGTTGATAAAATGTTACGATTAACTTATTTCCCTCATTAAACAAATCCACCTGTTGTTTTAAAACTCATAGTCCTGATAGAAGAGAAATGTGTAGTTGAATAACACGTGTTTGGTAAAAGAACACGCCGCAAGAAAAAGTAGAACTAAAAACAGAAAAAGATGTCATGTGCTACTTTTGAATTGTATTATTTCATAAAACTTCAAAAGTAGCATATGACAAAAACAATAAATAGGTAATACAGAGATTATAAAATTACCGGGTTTTCCAGATATCATAAAGAATTTAAAATGATATAATGAAAAAATACGTAATGCACGTATTAACGGTCTTTAATTAAGTACACCAACAATGTTTGTTGTCCCCTGATAGGTTTTATTTAAGCATTTAACGGATAAACCATGTCAATTGTTATCTACTGAAGATGAACAGCGAACAGCAGAACCGATGCTTTAAGATTGGGAACCTTGATTGTGCAAAATTTTTAGCTGAATGACGTGACATCCAACTCAACCGAGAATAAACACACTTAAACACATTATAACAATAATACAAAAAAAAAAAAAGCAAAAGGAAAAACAAAAAACAAAACAAAAAAGTAACAAACAAACAAATAAACAAAAAACAAAAAAACTAACAAACAAACAAAAAAAAAAAAAAAAAAAAAAAAAAAGACCCAACAAGAGTTTTATACAGGGACTAGAGATTATCACTTTATCGATTGTGAGTTGATATTATGAAAATTCAAACTCGTATAACAAAGTGATACATATACGTGTGATTTAAAAGAATTGTAAAAAGTTTCTTAATAGGAAGTTATGCACGCTTCATTCTGCGATGTTCATTATTAAACGATTACACTGTGCCGTCTGTTAGCCCTTTGTATGTTCAAGGTTCTTAATAGGAAGTTATGTGTGCTCCGTTCTGCAATGTTCATTAGTAAACGATTGCATTGTGCCGTCCGTTGACCCTTTGCATATTCAAGGTCACCGTTGATCCCCTACATCTATAATGACCACCTCTAAAACTGCTTATCTACTGATACTTGTTTAATGATTTACATGATGTTTTGCTAAATAATCAATGTCCTACTGCCAAATCAAGATAAGATTTTGAAATCTATTGAAATTTGGAAGAGAGCATAAATCGAGTAGAATCTAGATGTGTTACGTCTTAAACCAACGCGTTTGATTCATGGTTTTATATTAGAAACCGATTGTTCGTTGCGTGTAATTAAAAAACTAATTATTCATAATTAGTGAGATTGCACTACTGATAATTTACTGGAAGGCGAATTTGGAAATCCGGTTCTGTTTAATCGCATAAAGCTTATTCCACAAATGATGGTAAACTTGGTACTTTGCCGAAATTCTTTATGACTTTGTTTTGGAATGTCAGTGTCTACACTGTATGTTTGTATGCTTGCTGGCGCTTTCTAGAACGATTGTTATAGTTTTGTTCTGTATCCATTAAAATCACTCGGTAATGATCAATGTTCTGAACACGCGTTTTGCTATCTTTTAGGCCTAAAGGAAATTTGTTTATATTTTACCTTTTTAACTGTTTTATTGTAAGTCGTTCATGCAGATACGTAAATAACATGAAAAATTATTTTTGAAAGACGAACACCAAAAAAAAAAAAAAATCTAACATGTTTCCATTTTGATAAGTAAATAAATACTAGTAATTGATATTTTATTGAATCCATCGTTTAGATACAGACTATTTTACAAATATCAAATGTATTATTAAAAGTTTTGACAGCTATGTCATTTATAGAACTATTTAATATTTTTAGAATACATTAATAAAAGTAGAGTATTAATGAATTCCATATGAGAAGTAAGTTTTTTATGATATTTTTTAAGATCAAATTCACATATAAAGCTTCTATTCAGAATGAATAGAAATTCTTGTCTTACATTGAAGTATGGGAAATTAAACAAACATACATGTATATTCGGCTATAATCCGACAGCTGTTGATCTATCTATTCAAATACTATATAAAAATTATTAAAAAGCATTTACAAAGAAAAGTATAATTGGACCAAAATTTATTACTTCTTATCTGAAGGCCGCATATAATTTTTTATTTTTAAAATTTATGATTTATTACATTTAATGTTTTTATAAACTGAAAACTAGAGAATGGGTAATTATTTTTTTTACATGCGATAAATTAATTCTATTATCATTTTTTAAAAAGAAATATAAATGGTAGGTCATTTAGCCATATTGATATTACCCATTTTCAACCTTTTATTAGCCACAAAATCGAGGTCAATCTAGTGTATAGTACTGCGAGAAACCCCAGTATATTTTGTGGGTTTTTTTTCCAAGAAGGAAACATAACAAGAAATACATGTACTTACATGTTTATTCTTAATTAATATATAAGTAAAACTTGTAAGCGATAATTGATGTTCAAATTAAAAGTAAAAACAATTAATAAATTACATAAACAAGGATAACATCACTGGATTGACACTATATCACTATATCCCTCGCTCCGTGAGTTGAAAATCGTGGGTTCGAACCCGACCGGGTCTAACCCGAGACTTGAAAGTGGACAGTGGTGACTGTTCTTTCGCCAAGCACTCGGCATTACGAAACGAAACTTGAGTCACGGTACTTTCTGATGGGAACTTAAATAAACGAGGTCCCGTGTCATCAGCGTTGGCAAAATTTTTGCACTTTCGTCTATAGCTGGTGACGTCTCGATATAAGTGAAATATTCTTGATTGGGACGTTAAACACCATTACTCAACTCAACTCTCACTATATCCATCTTTTTCGGATGATGATCTATATCAATAAAGTATATTGTTATACAAGTTTTTTTGTAATAAAGTCTACCTACTAACGATCGCTCTTTATAGAATTATAGAAAAAAAAAAAAAATTAAAAATCTGCTTGTGTAGAACAGCCCTGTAAGACAATGGTATAAAAACGGTTAGTCATGTTTGCATATTAATAATTTATTAGTTGGGATCAGTTTGGTACATTTACTTTTGTATGACATTCCCGCCTACATTTATACCTTTCTATTTAATATATAGACATAAGACGAGACATTGAATTGAAAAAGATCCAATTTTGATACTTAACTGCTTAATAATAATTGAATAAAATTACAGTACCACGGTTCACTCAAAATGTTTTTATTGTTATGTCTGTAAGTGTTCTGAGTGGTTCACCATACTTTAAAACACTTCTAAAGAGTGTTTTCTGTAAATACAGTAGTTCCTGTTAAAAGTTTCTCAAATGTAAAAAAAAACTATTAGTTTCTCAAATATTAAGAACAAAAATATTGACTTTACATAAACGCTCCTTATATGCTTAACTTTATGGTAAATGGTTATTATCTCTTTTCTTTTTAAATGTTTATTTATGATTTAGTAAAAATTAAAATATCGAAGAACAGAAAATTATTTTATAAAACTTTTATACTGCAAAGATTACAAGAATGTAAATACATGTCAACTCCAGAATTTTTAGTATTTCTTTTGGTTAAAATTAAAATTTTATAACATAATTCGTGTATAGATCTTACATCAGAAGTCTCATCATGTATTTTATGGACCTGTGCTATAATGTCGGTGTATCTATCATTTATAATTCTTAATCAATATATGAGAATTTGACAATTGCGTTATTCAAAAACCTATATCTATCAAGTTTTTCTTGCAAAGACAGTTTAATTTACACACTGAACAGTAATTGCATATAGATCTAAAATTTAAAATTTAACTATTTATATTTTGTTCTTTATGAAACCTCCATACTTCTAAATCCTACTTTAATACAGTTGTCATGTGCTGATTTAGAATTTCTATTTAAATAATGCATTCAAAATCAGCACATGACACAGACAGCATTACATCAAACTAGTACAACATCTTTTCAATTGGTAAAACGCAGTTTGTAAAAATAGAAAGAAGTGAACATGATGTGTTTTGTCGTTGTAAACGAATACTAGTACTATAATGAGATTTATTTTAATAACAATTACATGTTAAAAGAAGTATTTATGATAAGTAACATATAGTGATTATCGTATTACGTTAAAACCTAACCGACAGGTGACTAAAATGATTATACATGTCTATAAATGTTATAAATAACATGAAATAATCCATAAAATACAACTCCTTACTAGAATATAATTACATAGTACAACTACAATAGATTCGATTAGTACAAGTAAAAGAGATTCGATTAGTACAACTACAAGAGATTCGATTAATTATATAAATATTGTTTCCAATAGTTCGATTTTGTGACTCAAACATTTGATGATTAATAATCATATTTTACTTATTTGAACAATCGACAGCAAAAATTTGAAATCCTTCATAATTCTAAAATAAAAAAAAGTGTTAATAACGATCGCTTTGGTAGACTTTGGTGATTATACGGTCCTACATTTTGTTTCAATTTTGTTCGATAATTAGTGTTAAAATTTCTAATAAAAATTGCGAGTTTTTATGGAAAACAAAGTTGCGTGTATCCTTATTCTGTTTTTCTTTTCCTTTTCCGGAATTAAGCGTCTAAGTATATCTATTTTAGTGACGTTGGGTCTAATGTATTTCAACCCGTGAATCGTATATTCACGCTGGACACTGCGATAAGACTCACATACCTTATTGTTATAGATAGAACGGCGGCATAGTCATATTTGTGTTCAATTTTAAGTTAAATAAAATATATTATAGATTAGTGTTGTGGTTAAATTTGTGTTCAATATTTCTCTTAAGTCAAAAACGATTTTAAATAATCAGTATTTTAGCGGATTGATTTTTGACGCAGAGTAGATTGTTAACTTATCTCGACTGAATTAAATACACATTCTGAAATACAATACTTGTCAAGTATAAACACATTGCATTAACTTAAAATGTAAAATAGTTTTTAAATGTCAAATAATTGAAACGATATATTTCAATAAAATGTTCAGACTAAGTTTTTAAAATATGTATTTAAAATTTTGACGATAAGAAAATGTGATACAATAATCATGAATATCAATGAACGTGTACTTACTTGACCAGCAATAAAGCATTAAATTACAACTAACATGACGAAAATATCAACTTATATTATCTTGAAGGTGATAAAACATTTCTCGAGTGTTTAATATACTGTATGAACGTGTTGATGAAGAATCCTTATACTCCGGTGACGAAAGTATCTGAAATTAAAATACCATTATTATTGTCGTAATGCAGGAAGAACAAACTAAATCGGGGTTTATCGTTTACTCGTTTGTAAGTGTCGTGTTCAAGTGCCAAGTATCAATGTTATCTATATCTTAAATGTCTTTCAATGTCTTTCAAGTGTTTTTTTCATGTTTCATACACATCAATGTACTATATGAACAAGTTAGGATGATATAAACTTCTGTTTTAATTATCTTTTTTTCTAAACTTCAGTTAACATCAAACGCAGTTAACGACAGTACTGTAACTACCTATGAGGCAACCGAGCCAGTTGCCTCGGTAAAAACTTAACCAAGTACTTTTTTCACAAAAGTGATATTTGAAGGTGATAAAACATTTCTCGAGTGTTTAATATACTGTATGAACGTGTTGATGAAGAATCCTTATACTCCGGTGACGAAAGTATCTGAAATTAAAATACCATTATTATTGTCGTAATGCAGGAAGAACAAACTAAATCGGGGTTTATCGTTTACTCGTTTGTAAGTGTCGTGTTCAAGTGCCAAGTATCAATGTTATCTATATCTTAAATGTCTTTCAAGTGTTTTTTTCATGTTTCATACACATCAATGTACTATATGAACAAGTTAGGATGATATAAACTTCTGTTTTAATTATCTTTTTTTCTAAACTTCAGTTAACATCAAACGCAGTTAACGACAGTACTGTAACTACCTATGAGGCAACCGAGGCAGTTGCCTCGGTAAAAACTTAACCAAGTACTTTTTTCACAAAAGTGATATTTTGGGTAAACTTTTAAACTATCCTCTAACCTGGATTACGAGGTTTAGTGGTGTGGTTAAACTAGTTTTCATGGCACAAAACCATTCCACTTATTTTACAACAGCTGATCTAGTTTTGAGCTTTCCTATTATATTATACTGTATTATAATACCTTCCTTACATGTTAAAGATGTAAAACATTGAGCCTCTGTTGGTACTTTATGTCATTATATATATATATATATATATATATATATATATATATATATATATATATATATATATATATATATATATATATATATATATATATATTGATCACCAATCCTTGCCTTGGTTTATTTAAAGACCTAGTTACGGTACTGAACGAGCAAGGAATGCATTATGTCATAACAATTCAGAAGTAGCACATGACACATGTGATGTCTTCAAGTGATATACCGAGTAATCTAAACAAATTGTTACATCCATCGTTATATCTGAATAATAATGTCAAAATTGATTTCATTAATCACTCTGCTCAGCTAGGAGATTGCTAATATCCTGTATCCTTACAGAATGTTGCATGTCCTAAGTGTCAATTCTGTATCATAACGGTATTTCATCTGATTTTTTACTATTTTTTTAGGTCAGGAAAAAAGAAAGGTGCAGCAAAGGAGCCTGAACCGCCACCACCTCCTCCCCAGCCAGAACCCACGCCTGTTGCAGTAACACCACAGCCAAAAGTCAGAAAACCGCTCAAAGGACCGCATTGTTGGGTTGATGACGCAACAGTGTCGAGCATTCACGATCAAGCAGACGACCAACGGCTGTCAGATACGGAAATTCAGGCAGACGATGGAAGGGGAAGCAGAAACGGTAAGACATCTCAAGGTGTAAAACAGCTGACGACCAATACGCCAATTCATTCAGCGACAAAGAAATGCGAACAAAACCCACTTCCGGTTAAGGAAATTATTCAGAATACAGACGATATATTAGAGCAAAAAATCGAAAATGTTAGTAAACAGAATCAAGTTGTTATTAATATAAAAGAAGTAGAAAGTATAGATAATTTTCTACCATCATTTTTGTGTCCAAGCTCAGAGAAAAAATCTCGTGAAGCAGCAGTACATGACTGGTTATCTAATACTAATTTCCAGTGTGGTTTAGCATGTGTGCCATTATATTAACAACTCTTTGTGGTATTGGAATTATACGACAATTAAAAAAAATCAATGTTCAGTTTTATGCGACTGGATAAATAGGTGCAATTACAGAGTTGGTGATATAAACCAGTCCAGCATTGGTGGAAGTGCTTTCTTTTATTACTGCAATACATCACATGTGTTTTTCTTATTGGAGGAGACCAACGAATCTTGTACATGTATTCAAAACGAAATGTAACCAACGGCGCCTTTTTTAAACGTGGATTAGCTAGGCGTTATGTTGCTAAATTAACACTCAACTACGCGAAAGTTAATACAAGTCACTCACTGTGTTCATTGAAAGTGATTGCTATTTATTCCTGGATATTCGCTGCTAGCTTAAAACTTACGTTCAAAATGCATTTATACCAAATAAAAAATTGCAAGCGCATTTTGCATCTTCCATGTCGCTCTTATAAATAATGTTAAATGGAAACGTTAATGGTTATGAGCTTAATATGTAAACGTTGAGAATTGCTGAAATGTAACCTTTTAACCAAAGACATTTTACTATACTGTACTTTAAACAAATGTCCAATATAAAGACAAACAAGTTTTATTAAGGAACATGCTCTCTCTCTCTCTCTCTCTCTCTCTCTCTCTCTCTCTCTCTCTCTCTCTCTCTCTCTCTCTCTCTCATAATGCTCTCATAATGTCCATTTTTTCATATCTTACTAATATTTTTAATTTGAAATATTTAATTTGAAGCATTGATTTAGTGCTGAAATGTAAAACAATAAATTCAAGAATCGATGTGGAATGATTTTATTAGGAGCAGTTACTATGTATATGGTGGCATTAAAAAAACTAGTATGCAGTATTGATAGAAAAAACACTTTAACATAAATGCTCAATTCGTTATTATTACGTTAACATTTTCGTTGTGTGTAACTGTTTTTCTTTTTTCTGAAATTCAGAATCAAAATCCTTTTTGTGTAGTTGTGTTATTATTTCTCAAAGAGAACATCGTAAATGAATTTAAGACACTTTTATACAGATAAGTTCTGTTGTTATATGCAAGTAAAGAAAAGAAGTTTTGTGGTTAGATTCTTTTGTGAAAGTCTCTTTTGTGATATTAATTTTTTTTTAAAAATATTTTTCAATGATTTGTGCATGATTACTTATCTTCTTTTCATACTTTTTTCAGTCAGAATTAATAGTAAAGTAGGGTGCAAATAAATGTTATTTTCTTTAGTTTGATTTGTAATACCATGGACCTTGTCTGATAAGTCTAGCGTTTGTCATGAATCGTATGTATATTGTGGCATTTCAGATAAAGAATTATATTTTACATATTATATTTTCTTTTGTTTATATTTTTGTTGTCTCGACTGAATATTGCTATACGGTAATCATATGCTCACCGTCGTCGGTAAAGTCGTTTCGTCTGAAGATTGTGATACAGTAGTCATAACCTCACCTTCAAGGTGTCGTCGTAGACAATTGTGAATTCATTTTGGTTTTAAATTTATTAATTGTAAAATAGTGAATCTTGACATATAAATCCACCATAGAACATTTTAATGAAATTGCCCAACAATGATGGAGGAACGGTAATATTGACCTATAGGTATTTTAACTTATTTTATTTATCAACAGCGCTTTTTGGTGAGCCTTGCGAACCACGAATCATTTGCTGATATAAGTTCTTCATTCTGTCTAACTCGCAAGAATATGGACGTCTGATAAATGACAAACATGATTTATATTATGAAAATACACTTGTGTGCTTGCAAGTAACTGACTATATAAACACATGTAAAATTGTGTAGATGGTGGCAACTTCCTGTACAGTTTATTTAGATAGAAAGAGTCTAGGGTATCGGTCATGTTTCTGTTTGCCAGCTCATATAAAATTCTGTAAGGTTTTCGATATCGGTTGAGCGTCTTTTGGAAACAAAATATACAAGTTTTTGTAGGTGGTAAACGTTTTGTTTATCGGTTGTTAGTTTGTTGGATACTTCATAGAAATGTTTTGTAGATGGTAGCCGTTTACATTCTCGGTTGTGATTCAGATGACAATTTCATACAAAAGTTCTGTATATGGTAAGCACTGTAGGTATCGGTTATGGTTCTTCTTGACATCTCATAGAAACGTTCTTTAGATGATTAGAATTTTTGTTATCGGTTACGGGTGTATTTACTCCTCATATAAAGATTTCGTAGTCGGTTAGTGTTTGGTCATCGGTTATGGGTCTGTTTGACAACCCATATTCAAGTTTTTTTTAGTTTATAAACGTTTTGGTTATGTCTTTTGGATACTTGATAAAATGTTCTGTAGACAGAAATCGTTTGCATTCTCGGCTGCTATTATGGTGACAATTTCATACAAAAGTTCCGTATATGGTAAGCATTGTAGGTATCGATTATGGTTCTTCTTGACACTTGATAGAAACATTCTATAGCTGACATGTTTTTGTTACCGTTTGTTGGTTTCTTAGTAACATCATATACAAGTTTTATAGATGGGGATCTTTTTGTTATTGGTTATGATTCTGTGAAATGTCTCATATAAAAATTGTATAGATGGTAACAATTTGGGTTAACGGCAGTGGTTCTGTTTGAAACTTTATGTGAAAGTTCTTTTAATGGAAACCGTTTTGGTTTTTCAATAGTGATTCTGTTCGACAATATATATAAAAGTTGTATGGATGATAAGCGTTAGGTTATGTTGTAATACTTACTATACCCTTCTCATTAATATAGTTATACTCGTTTTTGGCTGCTGTCTTTCATGTTAGTGGGATTAAGAAATTAAATGCAGTTTATACAGTGCACGCTGACAACTATTAGTATCATTCTCGGTTTTGGTCGATCATTACATGTAACTTGTTGCAAAATAATTTCCGGAGATGTGTTAAACGACGTGATTATATGAACTATTTATTGATTTAAAATGAAAAAAAAGAAACTGAAGAAAAAACGCATATACCCAAGAATAGACACGTTAAAAAATTACAATATACGAAGCTACTTGTTACGACAATTTGAAAAATGTATTTAACAGAACAGCGTTTTAATGGTGCATGTATTTATTTGATTTTTAAAAATATAAAATATAAAAAAATGTTTAAAAATTTTAGATAATAACAATAAAAGTCTTTCATTAAAAGCTGCATATTTTAGTTGCATTAAATAGTGAAAATACGATAAACTCTTTCATAAACGAAGCAGCTATAAATCACATCATTTAAGGAGGGGGTTTAATAAAAAAAAAATACCAGGTCACCCATTCAATTTCGTGTAATTGTGCAAAATTCGTAGGTTTTTTGTTGAATGATGTATTAGTACTTTTGCCCCAAATTTGGAAATATTCGAGTTAAAATTCAAAATTAGCATATGACATTAGGGTCAATTTGAAAAAGATATTTTTTCAATTTTATATTTAAAAAGATGTTTTAAAATATCGTTTCAAATAGATAACACTCAGAAAAAAATTATTCAATGACAAAGAAGTGGACCAGCGATCAAAAACATAAATTAACGATAAATTACAGTTACCGTCGCTGATATTCAAATTATAATAACATAATGTATATAAAATAGTGTAACGAGTCCTTTAATGATATCCAAAACGCCGTTAGAATCTACGAGGTTATTTTATGTGAAAAAAAACCTGACAAGTGACTAATACATTAGAGAACTTTACCTTGTGGATCCCGTTGATTGATTATATATTTAGAGTCAACCGACAAATGATGTCTTAAATCAATTCGTGTTACCTCTAAAACAGAACCTGGAAAAAATAATCTCGTTTGAGTTTATGTCTCGTCTAAAATGCATGTACAACATATCATATTGTTCCGTATGTTAATATTACCCTGTTCTGTTAAAGTACTGTCCATTTGTGTATTGACAGAAACAGCGGAAAAAATATGAAAATTGTTCAAAACAAAACAAGGTTTACTATTATGGCAATAAAGAGCTTATTTTCGTATGTGAGTATTTTAATGGTTGTAAAATAGAAGTCAACAAAAGTAATCTAAACCACGTTACTGGTTACCGTTAACCCTTATCATCCAATACCTTCTAAAATATTTGATAGACTAAAACAATAATGACAATCAAATACATGCATTACAGATTTCTTTTCAATGATTTGAATCACTACACTCCTAGATGTAAGATCTTGGGTATATAAGGTTTTGATCATTTGATGTTGGAACAGATGCTTTCATAAATATAGTTATTAGTTTTATAAGTAGAAATTTTTTATTCACATATGGTCACTGAATGCTTATTTTTAAAAGTTTCTTACCGCTAAACAAGTAAATTTGGTTTATAACTATTGATATCATTAGTGATTGAGTAAGTAAATATATGAATAAAACATTTTTGTACCGATTCCGTTATTGCTGTTTAATCCTATATTGCTGAATAAATCCATTAACAAATACTACTTTGAAAATAAAAAAATTGATTGTCTCGAAGAATGAAAGAATCTTTACTGGGCGTAAAATTAAACTCCATCTATCAAACTGCTGAATACTGTTTTAAAGGTAACGCTATTGCGATGTATTTCCATATTGAACATACTTACATATAATTGTAATCGTATGATTGACTATCTATTGTCAACTATTCATTCGAATACATTGCTGTGACTGTGACTTAATGAGGAGCATTGCAGAAAGTGGGGATAGACCCCATCACTTATACCTTGTTCTTTTAACGATATTTGAGGTTTATGAATCTGTGTCTAATGGCTGATTCATGTATATATAATTATGTGTGTAATTACGTTATGCTGCACATTTTAGATGTTTATATGCTATCTCGTGCAACACCTCCGTTGGTTTTGAGTGAATATAGAATTTCAATTTGAAAAAAAAGTCGCCGATTCTACAAAAATGAAAATTGTTTAATCTCAAATAGGGATATTTGACTATTAATTGGCATAGTTTTGAAGATCTAAATCTTTAATATACATTTGTGCGATTTTTAACTGTTCAGTAAACTGTGCATTGTCAGACCATGATTTGGTATTAATTATTTATTACTAACTCGGGTCAGTTCGATGACACAAGTAAAATATTTAAACATAATTTGATATCTAAAACGCTATCTTTAAATCAATTCTTAAAGTTTAATTCAAATTTTTATCCTTAAGAAATTTAGCGATATATCTTTGTATTATTCACAGGTTGGCAGTTATTCAGTATCTAAGGAGATTGATTGTAGAGACCTTAATTTTAACCAATATGTGTCAAAGCTTTATTATTTAACCTTAAAATGTTTTTTTTAATGTCGTAATCAATTTATGGTTGCAATAACAAATATCATGAAACGGGATACCATTTATGAGGTGTACATAATGTTAAACATAACAGTTATAAAATTACAACCTTGGACTATAAACAACCCTTTGATCGTTCTAAGTTTAATGCCGTCTAATATTTACACATATCAAAATTAAAAGACTATATATGTATTTTAAAAATACTTTTCCAAACATTTTTTTTTCACATGCAAACAATTAATGTCTAAAATGTTTAATAGGATATATTAATTTTAAAAACAAATCAGCAAACGGTCAACTTTTAACTGTACATCAGAGGTTTTTAGACACTTACATAATATTTTATTTCTGGGGCAATCCTGGTTGTTATAACAACAACAACAACAACAACAACCGTTAACAACAACAATAATAATCCTGAAAAGCTAAGTTCGATTCCAACAGGGGACAGCAGACTCCACCAGATAATGGGGAACGGAACAGGTTCTGAAGGTACCATATGTATATTGAGAAATGAAATATAATTGTGAATCTTAGCGTCTCTTGGTGGTGTTAGTGTAATAAAAATTGCTGTATATGTACAATAGTTTATTCTATGATACTAGTACTAATTGTTACTTGAAAGCAAAGAAAAGAAAGAAAGAAAAAGTTGAGCTAAATCTGCACTAGCTTCTGTCCCCCTTCTTCCTTTAGGTGTAAGTGTAAGTTTGGATGGACATCCGTTTTTTTTTCTTTATATGCATTCTAAAAGCAAATATATGTACCAAGTTTTAAATGTCGCTGGTCACTGGAATATAATTATAATCTCATTTAAAAGTTCAATACATTGAAACAATATGGTCAGTCAAATCAAATTGACCTTTATGTCCGAAGCTGAAATATTTATTTCATTTAAGTCAACATTATTTACACTTTAAACTGATACAACTATGCCTGTTTGCTTTTATATTTGTAAACATTTTTTAAATCTTTGATGTCGGTTCAAATCAAAATACAAATATAATTTTTTATTTAGGGTTGAATTTACAAATACATGTACATGTAAGTAAATATAAGTTCTTTTGAGCTTTTAAATCTGCGATAAGTTTTCCTGGAGAAAAAATGAAAACGGTGCTGATCTACTTAATGATATTTTAATGATATTCCTAATTAACAATGTTACATTAAGTTCAACGGTAAAAGCTCGGATAATTATAGAAATCAGCAGTACTTAATCATTCCTCCGAGCAGCGAGATGTAGACCTGTGGTATCTACTTTAGAACATGGTTACGTCTTAAAAAAAAAAAAAACAGGTCATGTTAACACAACACCCAAAGCGGTGAAATACAATAAATTAAACACTGATTTAATTAAATTTGTCATTTGTGACTTTGTATGGGATAAATAACATCATTGCGAATACATGTTGATGGTGACAATTAATGCAATTTATCAGGTTCCCTCTTTGATTCATTCAAGTGTCCGTACATCAATGCGTATGCTCCAAGTCAATATGTGCCCCACACGCGAGAAGATTCCGTTAATTTACAGGTAATATGAATAAAATTTTAGAAAATGAATCTCACCAGCGACATATAAAACGGTTTTAATATTTAAATGTCGCTGATCTCAAAGTCATGTAAATCATGACTCTTAACGGCTTTGCTATATGGATATGTGCCGTTACAGCACATATCCATATAGCAAAGCCGTTAAGAGTCATGATTTACAGGACTAGCTGATCTCTTGGATCGTGATTAGAAGTTATCTATTTTAAAAAATATATATATATTGGAAAATAAAAAAAATAATGATAATAATAATAATAATAATTTTAAAAAATTGAAAAACTAAATGCAGCTTTAAAATCGTCTATATGCCCCATGTCTATGCAGTAGAAAATTCAACAGATTAGAAAATTTGGCCGTTTGCATTTGATATTAAACACTGGTTATTTTTAAAAGTATGACTTATTGTACTTTCATTACACATGCGCACTTAAATCCATTACCGGTATATGAAAATGTGTAACTTTTAAATTAATGGTTATAAAATACCAATGATTATCTACCAATAAGCGATAATTTAATTTATTCAAAATTATTCCTTTTTTTCTGAAATAATATTAAAAACTTACTCGTTTCATTTTATTCTGAGTTTTATACGTGTATTTTTTTAATTTCCAAGGACTCCTTACTGCTACACTTTTTAGAAGTCTTCATGAAAAAAATATCAATAACAGGTACCCGCTTAATTTTAATTAGATTTAACCATAGCGTAAAGTTAAACCCCTTCACTATTTAATTCATTTATCCGTTATTTTATTTGAGTTGGTTAATGTTAAATCTTGAAGGTATCTTTCATACGGAACAAGATTAGTGTTTAGCTCGCATGATCGCTAGAGTATTGACATTTGAGAACTCTTTCCTAAAGTTAATAACTCATTGAAGCAAGTACATGTATACATGTATAAAGATCATTTTGTGAAAATTAGTTATTCTAAATGCATTGTTAATGTATATATTTGGCTACTTTACCTAAAGATGATGACGATTTAGTATAAATGTAACAAATAAACATAAGTGATGCAGTATCCAATCAGAGACATAAATTACAGTAATACGTGTCACTGATCCAATTCAGTCATTCTTTTGAAAGTTCATTTTTGGTAGAAATATTAACTTACATAACACACACACACACGTAATACATACTTCAAAGTAATACAAGGACTTTGATACATCTCATTTTAATTAGTTTAATGATAAACAGAAGAACAGATAAAATCATTTCAATTATAGATCAAGAGATCAACAGTTATCATTCAAAATCAGTTAAATGGAGAGTGATAAGAGAACTTCAGACAGTGTAGACACAGAACCAGAAGTGAAAAAACAAAAAACAGAATCTGCAAAAAATGATGGAGGTAAGAATTTTATTCCCAAAAAATAATAATAAATAAATAAATAAATAATAATAATAATCAAAGGATATAATGTTGTTCCCTTTAGTTTACCTAAAACAACTCCTCTATAAAAATAGATATAGATATCCTCAGCAGGCTAATCATCCCCAAAATTGAAGGATAGATTTCCAAAAATAAAAGGAATTTAGGGAAATTCAAAACCCATTAAAAGTTATTTTTGAAAAAGTTAAATAAGTCCAACATCCTCCACAGTTAAGCCATACTGAAGTTATTCTCTTAACCAGATTTATACCTGCCTCATCCATTTTGGGGTAATTTTTTGGAAAAAAGGCACAGTAAGATGATTAGTCACTGATTTTTTGCACATATATTTCTGATCTAAATTATTTAATCCATATCCAAAACATTTGTTTATGCTTCCCCCTTAAAGGTATTTTAGTATTGAATGTAAATCTATCATTTTAACACATTTATTGTATTGGAAATCAGGTATTTATCATTGAGCTTGCATTTAAATTGCTGTACTACATATGCATATGTTTCTTTATATAGCAATTTAATTGCAAGCCACATAATTTCTGACTTTTTGAACGATCAAATAATGCAATGATATTATTGCAACCCGCTTTTGTTTTCTGTGATAATGAAGAAGGTCATCAGTATTAAAGAATATGAACCAGGTTAAAGCAGAGAAATGCATACAACAAGTTAGCAAGGGTAAGAATAATTTAAGTAACTAAAATTATTTGCTCCCAGAAATATTTAAATTATAAAGCCCCTATTCACTCAGGTTTAAATGGTATTATTTATTTTTCACTCTCTTAAACACCCAGTTATTCAGTAACTATAATAACTTACAAATATGTGAACATGTTTAGAGGTACTTTGACTCATTTTGTAGTTTTTTAAGAGCATTGTTGCTTATTGAAACATAGTTAAAGGGAAAATTTAAAATTGCATAGAAAACCTTAGAGCCACAGTTGCAAAGTCTTTTTAAGCTCTTGCTTAGGGATTTCAGTGCCTCTCTTTTCACAGGATTGAATCCCACTCAGGCAAATCCTGGAGTGAGATTTTTTTCAGTTTGCTTGCCACAGGTTGATTGTTTTTATATGTATACTCTAATCATTTTACCACCTCAGAACCACACATTTTAAGGCAAGAAATCATCATATTTGATCCATAGTTTGTTTTGCAAATGCCCAAGACAATTCTTTAAATTTCTTTAAATTATGTATGCCTTTAGATTAACTGTCAAGGTCATTTTGATTTATTTTTTTATTTATTATTATTATTTTTTATTTATTTATTTATTTATTTATTTATTTATTTATTTATTTAAAATATATGAAATATGTTTCCATACATTTGAAGTTGAGTTTTTTTTTTTTTTTTCAAATCTAATTAAAATTTAAAACATAAGTTTGGTCACAGCAAGTGTTCATTTGGGATTGTATATGAGGTTTATTTACCCAAGTTTGAAGTAAACATTACTGAAGCCAGATATGATTTTTTAAAGAAGGGGTGTGCATTTAATAAAGAAAGTTGGGACATAAAATGTTCTCAGTGCTTTCTTGTTTAATCTTAATTGGTGCACAGGGTTTGTTATAGAACTTTTATAATAAAGAAATAATCATTCCTTGTGATGAAATTGTAAAAGAATTACTTTTTCAAGTCCACTTTCTAGATAGATGTGTATATACAGTTAAAGTTTTGAACTACCTTATTATAAAAAAATATGTGTCCTTATTGGAGATAAAGAATGAAAATAAAGACTTAATTCATAACTTTTGTCATTTGTTTTCTGATTTAATTTAGAAAAACAAATGATTAGTGAAAAGAATAATACTAAAAGTTCAAAGAGCAATTCACTCACATTAACTGATTGGACAGAAGCTTGGAAGAAGAAAGACACAGGCTTTCATCAGACAGACGTTCACCCGTGAGTACAAGTTTTCTCTCCTGGTTTAATTTTGAAATCAAAAGCCTGATTGATACCTATTTATGACAATCATTTTATCCCTAGGGCTCTCATTTTGGTAATTTTAGCTTTCCTAACTAAGCCAATGTCTAAGATGAGGTACTACTATTGTTAACTGTTTTTAGTTCACTAAATAGCCAAATTTGATAGTTAGCATAAATTTTATCATGTCTAGGTCAGAAGAGGTTTTAAATTTGCACAAAAAAGGGATAAATAGTTGTTAATTTTACAAACTCTAAGTAGTTGGTTGCTAGCTACAGAAACTTTAAAGGGGCTCCTATAACTTAATTAAAAAATTAACTCTGATAAACATACATAATCTAGACCTAAGATACTTATTTAATCCTTGTATGTATGAAAGGCTCTTTCAAGTTTAAGTTAAAAGATGCATGTGTATTTAAATAATAGTTGAAAAATGTATTTCTGTGAAATGGGTTTTATTTTGAATGATTTTATATTTATTTGTATAATTATGTTATGTTTTCATTATTTTTAGCATGTTGCAAAAGCATTTAAATTCACTGATAAATGGAAGGGAAAAAGTAAAGATATTTTATCCATTATGTGGAAAAGCTGTAGATATGAAATGGTATGTAAACTATAAATTTTATAAATATTTTCAATATATATTATATAGTCACATGGTAGTCAAAAATTGTTCTTTTATTTTAAGATATTGGTTATCAAACATTTTTTTTTAAATCATATACTTGAATTTCATTTCCATTTACTGTACATTATTGGAAAAAGGGGAAAAAAATTCATGCATGAAATTTATTTTGGGCTCTAAAGAATGGTCATAGATTATTCTAAATGTTTCAAATCTAGAAAATTTAATGCTGTTATTAATTATTTCCCATTTGTTATTTTGTCTGATTTGTTCATACAGATTACAGTGCCTCTTGTTGTATAGTATTGATTCCCACTCAGGGTAATCGTAGTGCCCCATGGTTGATTGTTTTCTCCAGTTACTCCTGTTTTCCCCATCATTCCAGAACTGACCACCTCAATATAAGTGAAGAATTTTGACTTGAGCATTGAACACCATTTCTCTATTATACATGTACTATACTTTGTTTTTAGCTCACCTGACCGAAAGGTCATGTGAGCTTATGGCATGGCGCAGCGTGTGTATGTGCATGCGTGCGTGCGTCGTTAACACCTATTTTTGACTTCTCCTCCAAAACTGCTGGACAGATTTCAATGATACTTAGTCAAAAGCATATATGGGCCGGTGCAATTCAGATTTGTTCATGGCATTGCCATGGCTACCAAAACTAGGTCAAGGTGACCTAGGGGTCCAAAAATCTTAAAAAATCTTCTTCTCCGAAAGTAATGATGGAAGAAAAAATCTGATGTGATATTTGGCTTCTCTAGGGTCTTAAGCCTATAGTTTGTTCATATTATGAAATTTGGTCGAAAAATGGGTTATGCTTTTTTGCGTTTAATTTAAAAAATTTCGTAAAATGGCTTCAAATTGTTATAACTTCACTATTTGAATAGATAATAACATGAGGTTTTCAGTTTTGACTTTTTCTTGAAAAGACCTTTAATTTAGGGTCAAGGTCACAAATCAAGGTAATGACCGAATTTGTGATTTATGCAGTTTTAGACAATTTTCTTGCAAATATTAAGAGAAATATGAAATCAAAACATTGTAAAAATGTTCAGCATGACAAAATTTAAAAAGGTACCACGTTTCATAACTATATGTTAATCCATGTAGGAGTTGTTGCCCCTGAAATGTTATTTTTGGCTTATAAATACTAAAATTGCTAATTATCTTGAAAGCTGTTAACTTTTTGTATAGGCATGTATATTAGAATATTGTAGGTATTGTGACAGTGATCATTTTGATATTTGATTCAAGGTCATATGTTCAAAGGTCAAGGTCACAGCTGCAAAAGAAGACTAAAATTGTTAATAATCTTGAAAACTGTTAACTTTTTGTATAGGCATATATATTAGAATATTGTAAGTATTGATATGACAATCATTTTGATATATGGTTCAAGGTCGTATATGTTCAATGGTCAAGGTCACAGCTGTAAAAGAAGACAAAAATTGCTAATTATCTTGAAAACTATTAACTTTTTGTATAGGCATGTATATTAGAATATTGTAGGTATTGATATGGCGATCATTTTGATATATGGACCCAGGTCATATGTTCAAAGGTCAAGGTCTCAGCTGTAAAAGAAGACAAAAATTGCTAATAATCTTGAAAACTATTAACTTTTTGTATAGGCATGTATATTAGAATATTGTAGGTATTGATATGGCAATTATTTTGATATATGGTTCAAGGTCATGTGTTCAAAGGTCAAGGTAACAGTTGCAAAAGAAGACTTAAATTGCTAATTATATTGAAAACTGTTAACTTTTTGTATAGGCATGTATATAAGAATATTGTAGGTATTGATATGACGATCATTTTGATATATGGTTCAAGGTAATATGTACAAAGGTCAAGGTCATAGCTGCAAAAGCAGACTTAAATTGCTAATTATCTTGAAAACTGTTAAATTTTTGTATAGGCATGTATATTAGAATATTGTAGGTATTGTGACAACAATCATTTTGATATATGGTTCAAGGTCGTATATGTTCAACGGTCAAGGTCACAGCTGTAAAAGAAGACTTAAATTGCTTATTATCTTGAAAACTGTTAACTTTTTGTATAGGCATATATATTAGAATATTGTAGGTATTGATATGATGATCATTTTCATATATGGTTCCAGGTCATATGTACAAAGGTCAAGGTCACAGCTGCAAAAGAAGACTTAAATTGCTAATTATCTTGAAAACTGTTAACTTTTTGTATAGGCATGTATATAAGAATATTGTAGGTATTGATATGACGATCATTTTGATATATGGTTCCAGGTCATATGTTCAAAGGTCAAGGTCACAGCTGTAAAAGAAGACAAAAATTGCTTATTATCTTGAAAACTATTAACTTTTTGTATAGGCATGTATATTAGAATATTGTAGGTATTGATATGACAATCATTTTGATATATGGTTCAAGGTCATGTGTTTAAAGGTCAAGGTCACAGCTGCAAAAGAAGCTTTAAATTGCTTATTATCTTGAAAACTATTAACTTTTTGTATAGGCATGTATATTAGAATATTGTAGGTATTGACATGGCGATCGTATATGGTTCAAGGGTATATGTTCAATGGTCAAGGACACAGTTGCATAAGTATACTGAAATTTGTGAATGATTTGGAAATTATTTATTGCATTACAGTTACTTCATGCATATTATATAAGCTACTCTTAAATGAAATGTGAGTGGACATATTTCTGATCAAGTTTTATGGGAGTTCTTAACTTTAGAAAACTTGTAAAGTTTCTGTACCTAATATATTGTCTTTTGCGCTTTGCAAACAATTTTGGACATATACTCAGGTGAGCGTTAAGGCCCATAGGCCTCTTGTTTAGATTGTTTTCTGTAGCCATATTGTACCAGTATAGAAATGATAAATATTAAAATGAAAAGAAAGTTAGGTAGAGTAAAGGTGTTTTATGTCCCTGTCAAGAATTTTTCGCCTATATCAAGGTGGTCAGTTCAAGATGGTGGAGGAAACTGGAGAGCTTGGAGAAAAACACCAATCTTTTACAAGCAAAGTGACTTAAAAATGAATGGTATAGTTAAGTTTAGCCAGGTTTTCCATATTGATTAATGGTTTTGTTAATACAGGCTATATTATATTTCAGGTTAGCAGATATGGGACACACAGTGGTTGGTGTTGATATAACAGAACAAGGATTAAAAGAATTTTTTGAAGAACAAAATTTGGAGTACATAGAAGAGAAGCTAGATTCAGTAAAAGGAAAGTTGTATAAAGTAGGTTATAGATGACTACCTTTATAGGTGACTTTCTATGATGGTTTTAAATAAATGGGTTTTCTGTTTTTCTCCACTGCTCATTATTAACCTCTGTTTTAATAAAAGAGACATAATCTTGAATAGGGTGTAAAACACCATTCCTAATCTTCACTTTGAAAAGACAGAAACAGTTGTTTTGTACCTATGAATATATTGATAATGATAGTCTTTGTAATTGTTTACAACATATTTGTGTGATTCTTAGAGGTATTTTATTTGCTGACTATCAAGTAATAAAGGAAAATCTAAAGGTTGAGTTTTGGGCAGTAGTAAAGTTTCTCATCAAAGTAGGATCAAATGTCATGTGAATTTACCTGTTAATTGGTAGAACTATAAAGCAATGGTAGTAGTTTTATCTATTCAACAGTGCAAAATGATCTGCCAAAATTTAATAGGGTAGCAGCTCACTGGAGATTGACGGTCAGGTCGGCCATATCTTCTTTATGAATGATTACTAAATATATTGATTGCATAGACTGGTATTGTGACATTTCACATGGAAAAGTTTGAATAATTTTCATTGAACATGATTGGATGTCCAAAATAGAACCCCAAAAACATTATTATTCAAAATCACTTACAAAGCTTTCATTTAAATCTTCTGTAACTTTAGTATGCAAAATCACTTCCAAAGCCTTCAGTCAAGTCGGGAGCATCTATAAGCAACTTTAATGAGATACCAGAAAGCTTTTATGTACATCTTTGTGATGAAACCGTCCTCTATCAAATTCAGTAGGACTGATAAATCAGATGGAGAACTATGTAATAAAACCCCCTGGCTGACTCCAATCAGGAACAGGCAAATTCATGGCCACTGAGTTTAAGTATTCCAGGGGTGTGTTCTTCATCAGTTATGACCTTGGAATCTCTTTCACTGTTACAATGTAGTTCCATTCAAGACCTGAGAATTGCTAGTAAAAAGAATTGAGATGTAATGCTTTACAACAGTGCTTCTGTGCACCAGGCAAGAATTGCATAAGCTGTTGTTTGCAAATTTATGTAAATCACCACACCCTTAATGTCCCTATTTGGCCCCTGTGATCATAACCCATTTAGAAATTTGATACTCAATTGGTGGTGTACCATTTTTCTTGATGATGGAGATGATTACGAACTCAAGGTTGCCACAGTTGCATGGTTTGAGGTAAATAGCAACTATGTTGAAAAATAACATCACCATGTTTAATCTGCCTCTGCAATTTATACCTTGTTCTCTGAACTATATAACCGTCTTTTGTATACATTTCATTGATTTGATTTATTTATGTTTTGATTTATGTATTTTCAGACAAAAGACAACAGTATAAGACTCTATTGTTGTGATTTCTATGACTTTAATAAGTAAGTACACGATCAATTGATAAATATGTTTTAATTAGTAGTTTGATCAGTAACTATGGAAACTGTTAAGAACCATGTAACTGTAATTTTATTCTATTGGTCTCTATCATTTTATCTCATTGTTATAAAGTCAATGTGGATTTGTCATACCAAGATTTTAGTTGTGAGCTTCCTTTGTATTAATTTTTGATTGAAGTTTTATATTGAACTTGATGTAAGGTTAGCTATACTGCCCCTTAAAGCTTAAGGTTAGCTAAACTGCCCCTTAAAGCTATTGTTTCTGTATCATTTGGACATTTTATATGACATTTGTGTAGACTTATATAAACTTATCATCAAAGGATAACTGAAGTACAGGACTTTTCAACATTATGAAGTTCAACATTGATACAAAGTTATCAAAAATACATTGACATGACTGTTGTCTCAAAAAAGATAGGTTTTGTTAATCACCAATTTCTAGACACATTTTGTTTTAGCCAGATTTTAACAAAAAAAATATGATGTGATAAAATTTTGTGATTATTGTATTCCTTTATATTGTGACTTCCTATAAATTACTATAGAAAATTGTATTTTGTCCCACTATATTTTCACATTTTATCAGTTTAAAAGTAAATTGTCAGAAAAGTTGATTGATAATATATTATCAAGTTTTGAAATCAATTAATAACATTCAGGAATGTAAAAAACTAGTTTACTGAAATTATTTAACATATTATAGTAATTTCATCTGATTTCTTGTGTATTATTCATTATGAATTTAAAACACTAAATTGTGAATTTGAAAAAATACATGCACAATTTTAAGATATTAGTGAAATTTTGAATATGTATGTACATGTACTTGTCAATTTATCAGAACATTTCATATTTTAACTAATTACCAAAATCAAAATCATTGGGCATCTCTACTGTACTTCTAATTTTTATTTTTCACATAGCATGCCCTCTTTTTAACTCCTGGAGTCATTACAATTGACCAATGTATAAATGTTTAAAGTTAGGTTAACTGTGTCAGTATTGTACATCATTATTCCTTCTTTGTCCTTATAACTCTTTATTTCAGAAACCTGGAAAATGGTTTTGAAGCTGTTTGGGATCGGGGTTCTCTTGTTGCCATTAACAAAGAAGATAGAAAAAAGTAAGATCAAATGCAAATTTTGTTTTCATTTATTTGTTTATTCTTTTATTAACTTGTCTCTTAAAAGAAAGGTTGTTTGAAAATAATGTGACCTAAAAAAGAAAAAATAAAAAAATATTAGGCTCCTTTGTATTTTTCCATATTATTGCAACATTATGATTCTATCTTTTCTCTGTTTTCACAACAATTTTTTCAACTATGCTGCAGATGATTATAGCAGTTCTATATTTGATCAGATAGTATTGTAACACATTAATTGAGATTAGATAATTAGTGATGACATTGTTAAATAGAATGATTTTTAATAGAAACAAATGTTTAAAGTGCAAAAATTGTTTAGTGTGTAAGTACAGTGTAAATACATGTTTATGTATATCATTCAAAATACCAGATTCATCAGTTTGGAACCTGTTACCATGGTTTTTATGCTCAGTATTACTGTGGAAATATTTTCATACAGGATTAGCATTAATGGTTTGACTGAAACATTGGTGAAATAAAAAAGATGGAAAGGAAAGCAGTTGTGTCGATCTGGTATAGGTCTGACTATACACCTTCTACATGTTTATACCATTTCATTTATCATTGTTTGTGAAAAAAAACTGAAGATAAATTTAACTAAAAAGAATGATATTGGATTTTGAATTAGAAAAGATAACACATAAATTATTAAATCTTTTAGATATGCAGCAACAATTAAACCATTGATGGCAGTAGATTGTCAATATTTAGTAGAATTACTTGACTATGGTCCAAAAGATGATGTACATGTAGGTATGTTATTAATTAACTATTAAACAAAGATTTGTAAAAAAAAGAAAAAAAGACTTATATATATATATATATATATATATATATATATATAACAGGAAAGTGAAAAAATGATGCAGTGGCCAACTACCCAGCCACCTATCAAGTTTGGTTGCTACACAGCCACACTGAATTTTTTGGAACAATACAGTCAGGGGGTAATGTGGATCAGGTAACAAGAGTATAATTCAATTCAGTCCAGATATAACTGCCTCCATGTAACAACTTCAGATATTTCTCTGCATTTTTGAATTAATTACATGTTTCTGGTAATGAAATTTAAAAATTCACTTAACACTTGTTAAATAACTTTTATTAAGAAAATATGTATCATTTCCTTACCAGTGTTTGCAGTGTTTTAAATAAAAATAACAACTAAAAAAGTCTGACATATTTTCATATGAAATAAAAAATCAGTGACACAATTGAAATGTGACATACATGTATAATGATGTCATCAAAACAAAATCTATTGGAATACAGAGGAAGGTCTTTTTTCCTCTTCTTTTCTCTTTGGCCGAAATGGTTTTTTTCACATGCCTTGAAATTTTCAAAGAGAGATATTTACAGAGTGAGAGTAAATTTGTTCTTTTTGTTTTTTCCAGACAGGATATACAGTATGACCATCTTGGACTTTGTATTTTCAGAGGCCAAGCTTCAAGAAATACAAAGTATAGAATGGTATAATGATGTTATACTTTATTAATGTCACACCACTTATCTTAAAATTGACTTAAAACAATTATTTATTGGCTTTGCTTAATCTTGAATAGATTTATTCTCCATGTATTGAAGCAATTATGCTATCAAAATTTAAGTTATAGACAGTGATTGACTGATAGTAAGAAACAGTACTGTATAAAGTAAAGGGACACAACTCTAACATACTATTTGTGACTGTTCTTATGAATTGAAAATTTTTTACTACACAAATGTCACATATTTATCCCCAGGCTTGTTTGAAAGATTTTTTTTGCTCTTTGTGACTTGTTTTCTATAAGTCCTGTATCAGTTTAACTGCTGGTCAAGCTTGATCCAATAATATGGAATCGTTAGTGTTTAGTACAATTTTAGATATAAGAAGTTATATTTTCAGTTTTGTCAAAGAGTAAGTTGAGACTTAAGTTTTACTATCCTTGTGTTGTAGTTAGCAGCAAGTTATATCGTAAAGGTATTTTCGTAATATTAGTTAGATGGAGATTGCACCTTGTGAAAAGTAGTGAACTTGTGAGACTTACAATTTTATAGAATTTTTAAATATTTTTCAGGACCACCCCATTATGTGTCAGAAGAAGACCTGAAGTCATTGTTTTCTGATTTTTGTGATATAAAAAAAATAGACAAGGCTGATTTATATGAATCCAAGGAAAGAGAAAAACTTGGACTAGATTATTTGTTTACATATATTTATCTGATGACATTAAAAAACAATTGATACAAGTATACAGAAATATTGTAATGAGTGTCATATATCATGATATACATGTATATAACAGGCCATGGTTTCTAGGCACACATAGCTGTTGACATTATTCTCTATGCAAATGTTGCATGCACACCTTTTTTGGTTAGACTTCACTCCATGTATACCAAAACCCAAACATTACAATATGTAGTCATACACAATTTAAATTCTTTGTAATTTGTCATCTGATTATGTTCAAACACTGAATGAAACATAGTCAAAACCAGTCTAATCAGTTCTTTTTTATGTAGTTGAACCCCATTCATTCCTTTCATTATTCAAAACCCAAAGTACATTCCATATAAAACATAAATGTATCCTGTATTAATTTCATTGTGTGAATTTTTGTGATATAGACTTGTAATTGTTGGCATTTATATATTTTTATATTACATGTATTTAACAGAATAAACAAATTTTAGAAAATAAAAGTTTTTCACTTTTGTATGTGTTTGTATAACATGACTACAATTATATTAAATGAAGTTTCAAGATGCAGATTAAGCTGTATATGAACATTTACAGAGTATGTGATTAAGTAATTTTTCAGATCACCTAGCTACAAAGCCTTGTGAGTTTATGGCCTGGCACAGCATGTGTGTGTGTTTGTGTGTGTGTGTGTGGTTTACTATTTATACATCTATTCAAAAACTAAAGGGCAGAATAACTAAGTCAGAAGCATCATTCTTTTCTTCAAACAATTTTTTGAAATTACATAACCAAAAAATTTTAACCCAAAAATATAAATGATTCTGTAGTGTATAACTAATTTAGAAAATTAGCAGAATTCTTCAGTTACGTGACTTATATACTTGGAGATAATATTTGAAGAATTATTGGTGAATGAAAAGACTGCTTGTACTAGCTGATCTGATTTATTTTTCACTTATGCATATCATGCTTTAATTATAATAAGTCACTAACTTGTAGTTATATATAGCATTAACTGAACATTAATTACCTTCATGTAAGTATCTCTGTAAGGTAAGGACACATTTACAGTCGGAGATGCTATATTAAATCCTACTGCTGGTTTTAATTGACCCTGTTAATAAATGTCAAAAGCCAAATTTTACTTTTTTCCTTCATTAAAGTGGCCTTTAGGGACAGATTTTAACGGTACATTTAATTTTTAGTAATACTGATAAACCTGATTGACAAATGTGACGTTTAAAGGGCATGGTATACTTAGTTCTTAAAGGTCAATATATGGGACATGTCATTACATACATACAAACTCATCACATTTTAAGCAGATTTTTTTCTGGTGGTTTGACCCTTTATATAATTATAAAAACAAATTTTGTGAAAGTGTGCAAAGTTGCAACATTTTGTTATATTACACTAGGTCTTGACACTATCATGTATACGTACTATATTCACATCACAACCACAACACTTCAGTATTAAAACAGTGACTGATTAAGAAAATATTTGTATTAGAGGTCATAATAGGGGTCTGAATTATAAAATCTATGTAAAGTGTTATTGTACAAATACTGGAAAGGTAAGAAAATCAAAATAATTATTTGATATTTATTTAATTAATGAAATTATTTGAAATCTGATCTTAATATTATGTATATACATGTATTAAATAATCTTATTTGTGTGAATTATATAATTAAAATCTGTAACAGTTTAAAAGTAAGGGGTGAAGTAAAATATTGTTTTAAACTTCTTTAAAGATTCCCACAATAACAATACTTTTATCTGATATTTAAAAACTTTTATCTGTCCATAAGTTGATCCATAATACTAGCATGTCTTCTTCATATCTGCTACATTTTTCAAAAGATTTTAATAATATTTTGTACAAATGTAAACCAACAAAAGATTGTCATGAAAAATGTTTTATGAGTTGAGATCACTAGGTTAAATCTTAGAAAATTTACACTGCATTTTATGTTTGATCCATCAAGTTTGCTCCCTACCCCTGCATTTCCAGATGGATTTCAATGTAACTTATTACAAAATACACCAGCTTAAGAGGGTGTGTCATGATTCATGTTGCTTAACGGAGACTTATGTAGGTTAAAGGTTAAAGTCAACAGGTAAAAGCTTGGAATTTGTAATATTGCATTTTGAGTCTGCTCCTTATGTTTTACATTTCTGTGGAATTCAGTGAAACCTAGTACAAATGTTTTAAAACCACCAAAACAGGATGTGTCAGGAACCACTTAAATACATAAGATAAAGGTCAAAGTCACAAGGTCAAATTTAAGAATATATGCAGTGCTTCCTCTTTTCTGTTTTGTTTGAAGTGGACATTTCTAAGATGGTTAAGGAAACCAGAATGCCCAAAGAAAACCAACAATAAGAGGCTGAATGATTTAAGTCACAGACTCCTTAAATTCAGTTCATGTCAGTTCTGAGTCAAGCTAAAGCTTTATGATATATCCATAAAGAAAACATTAGTTGGCAATCTTTTTCAGAATTTTGTCTTTATTTGCAATTACAATGGATTAAAATCAAGTAGGGGTGCAAGTGAATGATTTTTTATGGTTCAGTCAGTATGGTTTCATATATTGATATTATTAGTTCAAGAAAGGTGGTTAAATAGTAATCAAATAGTCTGATTAGAAACTTAGGATCCATTATGAGAAGTTTTCAAACTTAAGACTTTAGTATACTAACATGCTACTGCATATTATTGTAGGAGTCTTTGAATAGCCTTTGGTAAAGCAGTGTTCTGTATTGAGACAAGTCTTTGGTTTACACCTAATTCCAATGCTACATTCTCTTTCATCAAGATAATTTGATGTCAGATGTGGTGGACTGGTTTTCCTTCCATTCATGTCAAAGTTAATTTAAGAGAATCCCCTAAAACTGTTATTCTTTAATTTTTTTTTTCATCATATATATATATATATATATATATATATATTAAATAAGAAATGTACAGTTGTTACATTGTCTTTATAGATAAGCAGGTCAAGATGGCAGATGATCAGAATGATGAAGAAAAGTCAAAATTTAATGTTGTAACAGCAGCAGATTGGATAAAAAGATGGGAAGATAAAAACATTGGCTTTCATAAGACAGAAATTCACCCGTAAGTTTTAAAGAGACATAATTTTCCAGGCCTCAGTTTAAAAACACAATTTTTTATTATGGTCAGTTTTTTCTAGGACTAATAAGATTGATACCTCAGATGGAGGGTTTTTAAATCTTAAATGTAAGACATCAGTCTTTAGCTTGTTTGTATCTATTATTGATTTATTGATAAAGTAAGCGATATACTTATTATTTCAACCTTTCTTGATTTGTTTGTGGTTTTACTGTAAATTGTTACATTTAACAATTTGAGGTTTATTTAACCAGTGTAACTACCACAAGAATACAACTGTAACTCTATTTATACAGAAGTGTCTGAAATTTCACAAAAAATTTAAATCAGACTGTTCAAAGAAAGGAACTTACTTTTTAAATGATACTTAATGTTGGTTAGACTTTTCATGTTCAAATTTATTATTTTAGTACTAGTTTTACCATATGTTAGTAAGCTAAGGACTGACATCATAATGCCTCATTCTTAGTAATTGCAACCTTTTTTCCTAATTTGTCTGACAGTGGTGCAACAAATGTCAACATCTTGATCTGACTACATGCTGTTTATATAAATTATACATCTTACATTCTTATTTATTTATTTATTTATTTATTCATTCATTTATTTATCTTGTAGTTTACTAGAAAAACATTTAGATGTGCTGATAAATGGAAGAGAAAAAGTGAAAATATTTTATCCATTATGTGGAAAAGCTGTAGACATGAAGTGGTAGGAAATAATATTTTTACATGCATTAACTGAAAACTTTAATACTTGTACCTGTTGCCAGTCTTTAGAATGATGAAATTATTTAGTAATTTTTTTTTTTTTTTTTTGGGGGGGGGAGCATTGTAACTACATTATACACACTTGTTTAAATCAGCTGAAGGTGAATTTATTTTAACTTACCTGAACATGTGCAATGATATTTTGACCATTATTCATCATCCGCTGACTAATGTCTATTGTCTGTTAACTTGTCATGGTTGACTTCATCTCCTGGATGACATGGGAAAGATTAACCTTAACCTTCATTCAAGGCCAAGGTGACTTAATATAGGTCAACATTTGAAGACTGAGAAGCTTGAAACATAACTTATGACATCTGTGTGTGAAACGTTACCAAATTTGTGGAGGTAATTGACTGATCATTGATGCATAAAAAGTTTTTGAAGAGGATACTACAGCCTGATTAGCTGTTGGTTTTTATTTTATAACCTTTATGATCTATCTGTATATTGATCATTAGAGGGGAGGACATTGCATTCCTATTCCTGTGTTTTATGTAAGCTTTTTTTGTATTTCTCTTCACAGGTTGGCAGATATGGGACACACAGTGGTTGGTGTTGATGTAGCAGAACAAGGGTTAAAAGAATTTTTTGGAGAACAAAATTTGGAGTACATAGAAGAGAAGCTGGATTCAGTAGATGGAAGTCTTTATAGAGTGTGTACTAATTATATATTCTTTATTTTTATATCATAAAATGTTGATCTGACACTTTAAATGTTTACAGTATGATCTGTGCACATTGAATTTTTGTTTTTTGTAAATTCTCTTTCCATTTGTGTTTATCAGTTTAAGAAAAAATGCATGTTGTAGAAAATGGAGATCTTGGTCAATGGTCTAGATCCAATTTTATTGTAACTTTTAAATGTAATAAATAATTTTAATAAAATAATGTATATTTTTCATAAAAGTTAGCATATGCAGAAGAAGAGGACATGAAAAGAATTGTGTTTTAACACAAACACCACGATGATTTTTAAACTTTTAATTTTTTTGTTACTCATATTAGTGTGTATTGTCCAGTTGTTACAGAACTATATGAAGCAATGATGTTAATTGTATTTGAATATTTTCAGACTAAAGACAACAGTATTAGACTCTATTGTTGTGATTTTTATGATTTTAATAAGTAAGTATTACATACATGTGCATGTATTTAATACCTATTGAATATGAGTTTTTATTTATGTGGATCAGTTACTTCTATCAACTTAAGATAAGTAGGATCCGAATAACATGAACATTGCTTGTTGGTGCCGAAAATGTCAAAACTGGAAAGGGTTCCCTCTACATTTTTCACATTCTTTTTAATTCTTAAATATAACCACTTATCAACCTGTTGTGTTGCTTAATCTAAAAGTATTTAAAATGCTTTCATAATAATTATCTTTTTTTAGAAATATAGAAGGTGATTTTGGAGGTATTTGGGATAGAGGGGCTCTTGTAGCCATAAATAGAGAGGACAGAGAAAAGTAAGATTAATGAAAAAATCAGAAGAGTGTTTAATACGACTCTTATCTAATCATGACACAATTTTTAAAACTCAGCTGTACTAATTAAGCAATAGGGTTCCTAGTTACTGCTGATTTTGGCCTATCTGTATATCTGGTGTCATTAATGGATAATCTGCTTTCAGAAAAACACTCAACATTTTTTTAGAAACTGATGACCTTTCCAATATGAGACAAGCATCCACACTAGATTAAATTTTCTTTTGAGTGCCAAGAGCACAAGAGGACTAACTGTACTATCTGTTTTTAAGACTTTGACTTCTACATGTTTTATTCATGTTGTCAGTGTAGAGCATCAAGGGACAGTATGTATTCTACTTGTTAAAAAATTGAATGATGAGTAAAAAAGAACAGTTTTCATATCATGATACTCAGCCATCCATTAAAAGCATTGTTCATCAAATTCAAGCAAAATATAAAGACAAAAATATTGATAATTCTTGTATGTAAAGAGCTTTTCCAAAAGATTTTTTGTTTAACCAATTTTCATCAATAATGCACATAAGTTGAAAATTTAAATCAAATATTTGAAAATCTCCATGAAACTGCTCTTTGCAATGCTACCATGAGGTATTATGTCAGTTTATATTATATACCTTTACAGTAGCTCAGTTGGTAGAGTGCTCACTTCCTGTGTTGGAGGTCAGGGTTCAAACCCTAGCCAGATCTGACCAAGGCTTAAAAATTGGTAGTCACTGTGCCAAGCACTCGGCATTTAGAAATGAAAGTCACTTGCTCCTTTGGTGCAGACCTTAGAAACCAATGCCCCGATGGCACACTCAAGAACACTTCTTGTATAATGTCCTAAGGAAACTGCAAAGGTCAAAATTTCTGCCACTTTACCAAAAGCTTGTGATCTGTCGATATAAGTGAAATATTCTTGACTTGGATGTAAAACCCCATTAAATCAACCAATCATTTTACATTATATGTGGTTGTTATTATTGAAATGCATAACCTGTATCCTGGTTAAATGTTAAAGTTCGTATTTGGCTCAGTTTTTTTCAAAATTAAGATATCTTTATAGTATATCTTCAAACTTATACTCAAATGTCTAAGTAAATATGTTTGAATTGTTGGATATTAACTCAAACTTTTTTCCTTATTTTTGAATAATTATGGAACTATTGGACAACTTAAGTGTTGAAAATTGTTTGTTTTTAGTTTACACCCCATAAAAGTTAATAAAGTTTTATAAATTTTTCAACTATACTTTGTCATAAAATATTTTATTACAGATATGCTGCAACAATCAAACCATTAATGGCTGCAGATTGTCGGTATTTAGTGGATATATTTGATTATGATCCAAACAAATATGGAGGTATGTTCATACATTAACTGATATTGTTGTGCTATCACTTCCACTTCAATCCTGATTTTATTTGCAACAGTCGCATTTTCTTGATTAATATATGCAGATAAAAATTCCACATAATTATTTTACAAGACAACAATATCTGAAAACCAAACCATAAGCTTAAGTAAAATCCTTTTAGTCTTGAAAGCAAATTATTGTAAAATAATTTAAATTTATGAATTGGCATTGTATGATGTTAGAAAGGTTATCCTCAGAAGTCAATAGACAGGTAATTACTACATTTTAAAAATCCCCTTCTATCAAAAACAATTTGTTTGAATATAAAGTTTCTAAAAAATAATGTAACATGTATCCTGAATTTTTGGAAGAAAAAAAAACAATAACATGCAAGTTCATTACATTTATAATTAAATTTTTTTAGTAAATTAACAAACTAGTTTTTCCCTGTCAGCATATATGAAAAAAATTTCTTTTGCTAATACAGATATTACTGCTTTTCATTTTGTTATGGTGCTAGCTACACTTATTGCCTATTATTGAAACCACAAGGGCCTAGTCACATCAAGGATATCATAAGATAAATTTAAATTGTTTTTTGGGGGCAAATCTAAAAAGGAAAGATTTAATATATGTTTAAAATTTCAATTATAAAAATGATTTTAGATTTAGTGATAATAAATAAAAAGAACCAAATTTTGTCAACCTTAACATTGTGTAATGTCACGTGCATTTAAAAGCTTAATGGTTCAACCCAGAATGGAAAATTAAATCACCTGTAAGCTGTAAATTGATGATTATTAACTTTTAAAGAGTCTTACAAATGTTAAAATAGTTAAAACAGAATTGTAATATTTGTCGTGAAAAAAAGCTTTTTACAGTTTAAAAATAAGATTACAATTGTGACCACATTAAAACCAACCAATTTTTTTAACTAAAGCCTGGAACATTTGAAATCAGAATAATTTTATTTGTGATCAAAAAATGACTTAATTAAGTGAAAGAAGCCAAGACAGGTTGTGAAAATTGGACCAGATAGTTTGTCGTCCTATATTTAGGTTCAAGTGTAGGCTTATCAAGGCCCTTAAAAAGTTTTATGGCTGTCATTATAAAATGTTTCATAAATATGAAGTAAATGTATCCAAACTTATGCTGGATATACATGTATTTGACTTCCCATACTTCCCATGATCCTTTCATTCTCAAAATTGATTGTGTATGTGATGTGTGTAGTTAGCTAGACAGGAGGTGCTTACCATTCAGGAGCACCTGGCCTTCCTTCCTCGATGGAAGTTTATAATGTGTATAACTGAATTGGCCAGTTTTAAAAGTTTTTACTTTTTTGGGATTGCAAATTGAGATGGACTGTTATGTTTGTGTTTTATTTCAGTAATCATAAACATAATCTTAATTCTGTCTAAAGTGTCAGTAGAAACTTTGGTACTATAAATGACAAATAATTTAATAAGAAAGAAAAAAAACTAATACTGTGTCGGACTAGTGCAGTGGGGTAATTAAACTTTTGGCCAAGTTAAGACGCAGTGTTTTGAGAAAACCACTAACCTTGAGCAAGCTTACTGACCAGCCTTCATATCAAAGGTTCTGCCACATTGTGATTAGAAACTATGCAGTGAGAGAGGCCCTTTTATTGCTAATACTTTTGCAATTGTATAATATCTACCTTGTATAATAAAATCTGTATTTAAATGAAAGAAACAAAGTTGTTTTTTTTTTTCAGGCCCCCCTCAGTTTGTACCAGAAGAACAGCTGTTTTCATTATTCTCTGATGTGTGTAACCTAAAGAAAATAGACAAAAAAGATTCTTATGAAGCCAAACATAGAGATAGCTGGGGAATAGATTATTTTTATGAAATTATATATCTTATGACATTAAAAGAAAAATAAATACCGGTATACTATAGTAAAAAATGTTTAAAATGATCACCTGTTAAATTTGATTTTAAGCAGGTGATTCCATCTTTATATTATTGGCTCCAAAAATGAATTTACACTTTGAAAAAAAATTACCATTGCCAGAAGCAAGAAATAACGAAAAGTTGCAGAAAAATTTTCACCAATCAATTTGATGATACTGTTTTAGTTCTCTTGAGCAAATGCTTAAAGTGAATGATACAAATACTAATTTGTTCATTGTCTGTATTCCTATATTCCAGAACTAGTAAAACAATGGTAATTGGAATTTTACAAGGATTTGCCATGCCTATGCCCTGCAAGTTTGCAAAAAAGTTGACCTTGCCCCTTAGTTATAGTGACAAAAATATTAAAAATAATTTTAAACATCTTGCCGTGAACCAAAAGCCCAGGTACTTCAATTTTTTTTACCTCATGTCATTAAGCCCTACAAAATTTGCCAAGCTACTTGCCTTGATCCACATTCATGGCCACAGTGACCAAAGTTGCAGAACTTATAAAACAATATTTTTTTACCAAAATTCCCAGAAGCTTGAAACGTCATATTAAATATCTGCATCATTAGCTTCACAAAATTTTTAAAGCTGGTTGTTGTTACTGAAATAATTAAATTATTTCTTATAATTCATATTTCTGTAATACCCCGAGTTAAAGGCTTACAGGCCAGTGGGGCTCTTGTTTGAATTCTCTATATAAAGGTTAAGAATCAGTTAGCAACCTGAAACAAGATAAATGATTAAAGACAGAGAGACCTAAAATATACGACTGGGTTTTGGTTTTCACATCTGAATTAGCTTAAATTGTTATTGTAACCTTCAGTTCCTGTACAACAAAATTAGTTGTAAGATCAGTGTTTTCTTTTTCTTTAATTTTTTTTCATTAACTAGTTTGCTATGTATTCAAAACCAGAGAAGCAATTGTATTTTAGTTAGATTAAACATGACATATTAAATTTAGTTTATTTCTACTGGAAGGGAAAATTCTAATGACAAATAGCATGAAATAAAATATAACAACACTCCTGGATATAATTTGTTGTGTTTTACAATATAATTTTACAACAAACAATCGGTGCACAAACTGTGCACCTTTGCTGCTTGCTATTTTGTTTCCTTATTGATATAAAGCAGAAATTATGCAGAACATAGTTAACTCTGAAGAGAGCACTGTTGCCATATTCCACATACACATATATAAATGGCCTTCTATCAATTTAAAGAATATGTGAATGCCATCTATCCTAATGAGTTGAAATAAAACATACAACTGATTCTTATGTTTCTTTTCATTTTTTGACTTACCACACACGAAATGCTTCATTTGAAGCAGTATGACAAATGAAATGACTGCAGTTTGTCTAATGTCAACTTTTTTTGTTCCTATGCATCAATATTCTTGCTTCTCCTGCGTATTTGTTTAACACTCCGTACGATATGTTACAGAAACTTTCTACAATGGAGCAAGCTGCTTACAAATAAATTGTTGACTTATCAATATTGCAACCCTAGGCTTATTGATGCCTCCAAAATGATTTATGGGCATAATCACAATATTGATATTTATCAAGTTCCTGTATCGAAACTTATCCTGGAGAAACTTGATGCCCCATAGTTTAATGTTTCTTTTATTTTTAAATTTGATTTACATGTGGTTTGCTTTTAGAATTGTGATTTGGACATGGTATATTTGAGTTCACGCCAACATATTTGACATAAAAACGCAACAAATTACAATATATATATAGTGCATATTCAAAAAAATTGTATCGGGTATTTTTGGGTCAGAAGAAATTGAGACTCTTAATTCACCTCTTCAGTATATCTCATGTAAACTAATTAGATAGACTTCAATCGTTTGATCTCTAATGAATCCAGAAATTTTAAGCACTTTGAATAATATTAATTTTTTTAAAACACTTTTTTAAATAATTATTAACACAACATATCTAAGCACTTCGTGTTTATGATATTTATTACATGTGACGGCGCTCGTCGATAAAATATATGTATAATCAAAAATAAACTTAAGATTGGCAATTTCTATGTAAGATACTGCTTTCAAATTATAAGCCTAGTCTTTTTAGTCTGGTGTATTTTAAACAACTGAAACAAAAATAATAATAAAGAATATTATTCGACGGAAAAAAGTAAGACGGATTAAAAAAAGAAATTACATGACCTTCCTCTCAGGTTAAAATACTTCGTCAGATTACAGATTACAACAGCACATAAAAGAATAATGAAATAAAAAACATTCATTTATTCTAAACTTCCAACTGAAAACAACAGAATTTTTTTGATTTAGTTCTCTCTCTCTCTCTCTCTCTCTCTCTCTCTCTCTCTCTCTCTCTCTCTCTCTCTCTCACACACACACACTCACACACATTAATTTTTTTCTGTTTAAGATAAAGGTTAAATATAATACTCTCAGCTGGATACATTTCATCTAGTTTAACCCTACCTTTACAAATCCCACACGTTAATCGACATTGTGTTACTCCAAAATTGTAATTCGATTTTTTCACGTCGCAAATACCATAACCTTTATCTTTATATTCCTTACATTTGTCCGATTTGTCCTCACATTTTTCATACGTAACTGTAATAATAATAAAAGCTTATATATAAGTTAAATGTAGTGAGATATTGGGCTATAGATTGGTATTGCTTACTGGAAATCATGGAGGAGACTACGATAGAAATGTAAATCGATACATAAATGTTTCTGAAATTTATAAAATATGCAAAGCTGCGTCAGAGCATTTCATACCATAGAAAGCGACTTTAGGACCCAACTACACGAGTTGGTACGAAAGTTTGTTAGTGCCATTTCTTAAAGTACAATATATATTTAAAAACGGTCTTAACGATTTTAAAAATCGTACTAACGATTTAAGAAATCGTTTGTATGATTTTTAAAGTCGTTAGTACAATTTAAAAACCGTTTGTACGATTTAAATTTTTTTCATTACTTTTAAAAAGTGGCACTAACAAGCTTTCGAAAGTTGTTAAGTAAAGTACGCTACAAAAAAGTTATAAATGGCCAAGAAGCTTCTTAACACCAACGGATAATATAAAACGGGTAAACAGAAAAAAGGTTCAAAGAGGAGAAATATATGCTAACGTTGTTGTATAGGACAAAGTGAAATGTATAACCCGATTCGGCAATTTTCTAAGAAGTTTTACCAACTACAAAATTTCTCTAATTATTAAGAGGAAAGAATTGACCCGCACATATTCGCCTCGTTGGCTTACAAGATCGGATTCGAACCTCCGACCGGGTCATACATAAGATTTTTCCACTGGAGACACTGTTTTCTCGCTAGGTACTCGGCACCAACAGAGAATCTTCGTGATGTGTTAGGAGAGAACAACATTAACATATCGAGAAAAATACAACGGCGTTACTGTCGGATGGCATAAAATTTGGACAAGCACTGAAAGTTCCGGGAGACGACAATTATTTATTTAAAATCGTTTCCTGTTTTATTTTAGGTATCAAGACCTCTAAAAATGTAACATGGAAAATGGTCTAAAATTTATAGATCTGCCCTGCTGTCGACGCTTACGGTGCAATTCAATCAAGCAAGAAAATACAATTTGGGAAAACTAAACATTTTCACTACTTTTCACCATGAAGAAAGCAGATAATGCAAATATTTTGCAGATTTTCAATGGGTAGGGTACAGATATATAACACAAATTTTGATGTGCCAGATGTACACATTTAGGAAGATCATTCCTCATTAGTGACACTAAGACCGAAAAATTTGATAGATAAAAAACATAAGCCAAATAGTTTAAAATAATGAATCTTAAGTTCCAAAATTATATAAATCCAAACCCAGCCAAGGAATGCTTTGCATAAGAGAACAAACCTTAGTTTTAAATAAATTTTAAAATTTTAGACGGCTGAAAATTTTGCTAAATGGTACATTTTCTGACAACACAAAGTACTGCCTACTGATTAATGGATACCCTCGGGGAGTTTTACTCCACCAGCAGCAGTACCCGCTCAGGGGTAGTAAATATATAACACAAATACCAGTTAAATTTTGATGTACACATTTCGGAAATTCATTCCTCAGTTTTTCATTTACTTACAAAAGTTTACTTACGGTAACTGATAAACCTGGCCCCAAAATTGCTTTATATCCCCCCCCCCCCCCCCCGTATACGACAAAACGCAATTGGTATGGGCGTTAAAATGATTAAAATCTTGTCAAAATGCCAGAGATTTTTATGTGATGTAGTGAAGAAGAATGTGTAGACTATGTAGATTAGTACAGTTCCTTGAGGGATTGATTTGGTGGAACTAGGGTGGCTTTAAGATCTATCTAAAAATTAATAAAATGAAAGCCTATAAACTTTATCAGATTTTAAGAGGATGACGTCAATTTCAATTCAATCTGACCTTGATCATTCTAACATTTTAAACGGATAGAAGGCCAAAGAAGGGCCTTAATTTAACTTTTTATCGATATCTTTTTTACCTGTACTTACACGAATATTCACAAAGCGATTGTCTTACGCAGTTGTCTGGACATTTTTCACATGCGCTGCATCCTAATTCATAAGGTTTCTCTTTATACATACGTCTGTTAAAGACATAAATTATCATTTAATACATAGTTTAATAAATGTTTAAGCCATGTAACAGAAAAATCAGGATACTGACATGATTGATCTAATTGTTGGCACATGAAATCACGTGATCTTTTTGTGAGACTTAGTTGATTGATTTATTTGGGTTATTACATCCAAGTCTAGGATATTTTACTTATAAATAGACACGTGTACTTGGTGATATTTTGTCTTCTTTTCCTACATAGAAAGGGAGAAAGAAAAAATTATTTAAAGCTTTATTAAAAATCGCTTTATTATACTAAAAATTGTAGCATTAGGATCGTTATATCAAGGAAAATATAACAGAAAAATAACCAGTTTTAGAGACCTGTAGAAATAATCATATTCCCAGGTGCCTGTGACCAAATTGACAAAAGTTATTTCAAGTACATTGCTGTTTAGATCGGTTTTCAAGACGTACGGTTGCCCTACAAATTTCTTCACAACATTCCATACATTCCAGTTAAACGATCAGTAAAGAAATTTTATAAAAATATAAAAAGTAAACCAATCATACTCACGACTTGACATATCGACAGACAACCAAGTCGGCATCTTTAATATTTTCAGTACTATAAGTCAAAATTGGACAAAATTTCACTCCACAACCAAGTTGTTTACTTTGAGCCCAAGCAACCTAAAATTATTATTAATGTCAAGTTTTTAAATGCATATTTTATGAATTTAGAGGAACTTTTCGTCATTTTTCATTAAAAAAAATAATGGTGCCTCTACGGTGAACCTTAAACACCATTTTTACATTCGAACCTAGATAAGCTTAATAAAAACTAATATAGAGTACATGTAATATGTTGCATAATTAAGAACTAGTAACAAAAAATTTTAATTGGCTTTACTGTTGTTGTTACCGAATTCAACGGTGGTCTAATTATAATATTAAAGCTTTTTAACTTGACAAGAACCATTCAAAACATACTGTCAGTTGGATCGTTATGAAGCCTTCAGTGAGCCTTATATTTCATACCTTACTTTAATTGCGTCGTAAATGCAATTGGTAAAGTCTTAAAAAGATTTAAGCCAAACCGACTGTAATGACCACATCACTGGACATTTAGTATATTACCTGCATGATGTCTAGAGTGTTACGTTTATTATAGTGGTCCTTGTATAATGTTAAATGTACGTTTAGTTTTATTTTTATCATTGACTAATTTTATGTAGTGATCTTGTTGCGATGGTTAAATATTACCAAGAGACGGTCCTACTATTTTTAATAACGAGAAGCATGTTTGTAAATACTAGCTAATGTGTAATGTTGACGGTATACTTGTTCCATTATAAACTTAGGTGCTTTTAAAGTTTTCATTCTGATTTATTTAAACCTAGAAAGGAATAAACGTGAAGCCACTATATTATCTGAATACTGATGCAAGTTGTAAATAGTTTATCGAAGTAACAGGTAACCAAGTTATTGTTTTATGAACACTGATTGTAAAAAATGCTGGATGAGAGATAATAATATAAATTAATAAAAAAGACAAAGGGTTAGAAGCAGTTTACCTGTTCATAATGTCCACAAACTTTACCTTCTTTACAGGTACCATCGGAGTAAGTATAATATTGTTTCTCGTCATACCACTTTTGAACAGCATATGATAATGGTTTAACACCTATTTAAATATAAATCAACAAAAGCATGCATAAAAAGACCCAATAATAAATGTATAGATAGACCGGACATCAATACCCCCCTTGACAAAATTTTGTTCACGTAAATCTTTTATTTGATTTCAAACAAAGACGATAAGATGTTACAACTCACTTCAAGATTGCGACTTAATTATCCTGGCTGAAATTTAATAAAATTTAATGGAAGGTCAATAAATATATTTATCAAATAGATTAATTGTAAAAATCCGAGTAAATGAGTGAAAGAAATGGAGCAATTTCCATTTTTTTTAGAATCTCCAAATTAATAATTTGCTGAAATTCGTGTATTTAAAATGTTTTTGCTATGAGTATACGAGTAAATCTCTACATGTACGGGTTAGCAAATTTCAAAGTTCTTAAGAAAATGAATTTGAATAATGAAATATACTTAATTTTTTATTTATTTAAGTTATGATGAGTGATAAACGACTGAGACTTTTGTATTCACAAACTATAACATATTGACTATTTGGCTATTCAACAGTTCTGCAGCATAATGCTGATTCTCTTTATCACCTGTCAGGCTTCTATTGCCACGCTGATAAAACATATTTTCTCCAACGTCTTCGCCTCTCTGATCGTCGTGTTTAAAGAGGCATTTATCGGCATATGCTTGTGCTTGAGCTGTCAAGGTGTCATTCCATCTCTTAAAAAGATAAAACAAAATTCACTGTTTAATAAATTATCCTTTATATGAATAAATAAACACATATATTTGTAAAGAGTCGGAGTGGAGTATTGGAGCTAATATGCCCTAGTACAGCTAGTACAGATTCTTTTATTTAGTAGTTCTGGTTGGTGGGGAGGAAACCGTCATATACCAAAAAATTAAAATAATAAAAAAATAATAATAATAATAAAACCTAACCCACCGACCTTAGACAAGCGAATTTTTACACTCTTACACCAGGATCTGCCACAAATGAATTTCTACTTTGGGAGAGACGCTTTGATCAGTGAGCTTGGCCACAGATGCCCTTGTGTGAGGAATCTGGAACAGCCACAGGATTGAATGAACCCGTTTCTATAGCTATAAACACATATATTTGTCCATAAGAGAATATAGAAAATAGGGTATACATAAACAAAAAACAAATAACCAATTATAAAAATAAAAATATTTTAAAAGGTGAAGTATACCTTAAAAACAAAACCTTGATTAAAAGGCCAAAGGTGGATTAAAAGCGGGGGGAGGGGGAGGGGGGGGGTAGCGACCTAATTTGGAGAGAGAGACAGAGAGAGAGAGAGAGAGAGATGTGACCAAAAGTTTCCCTGAACCCCAACAGGGTCTTCAGCGGCACCATGGCTCTTGCTGCTAGTAGGCTTGAGTTTTTGGCGCTCGCAATATCTCATGAAAAAAATCACCCGTTTCATACACCAATTAAACATTTGCCACATAGATTTGTACCTATAAACTGAGCAGTACCAAATTACGAGTACTATTTGTATAGTTACACAATTAATGAACATCATCATTGAACAAACTAAGATGCCATCTGGTTTACATTATAATCATACATGTTACTATATATACAGATTTATTTTTGTGTGATGAAAATTTTAAATGAATTACCATTTCAGACATGTATGCTATTTTCCTGTTTAAAGCGTCTTCTTGTCTCAAATCATTGTGCTTATTTAGTAAATCAGTTTTAATGTCATCTTTCGTGTAACTTCCAAACGTAGCTGCCTGCACTATTAATATAAATAATACTAAAATAAAACAGTATCTTTATAATTTCTTTCACAAAAGCAATTAATTAGATGAGATGGAAGAATGAAATTTGAAACCAATATGTTCTTTATAAATGCGAAGGCCACTTCGGCTATAGAAAGTAAATGCTAACAAAAAACAAAAAGATTATATTTGGTCCATCGATATACTATCGAAAAAAGAAAATGTGTATGGCAAAAAGTTAAATAAAACAATTTTTCAAGTCAACATTCATTGTAGAATTTAGAAAATATATTCCGTAAAATAATATTCAACCGCCGAATCTTTTGCTTGGCACCAATTTTATCGCAACGGCTCGGGGAAATGAAATAACCTCCAAATCCAATTCACAAAGTCAGTACTGTTACGACCATGTTTTACATCAATGTTAAACATATATTGAACCACCTTTAATCAATCATCCTACCTTTACTGAACATTTGGGTATAATAAAAAGTAATCTGTAGTGTTGTTAAACTTAAAGTACTTGGGTATAACGAACGAAGTACTCTGTAGTCTGGTTAAGTACTTCAACTTCCCAACTTATTTTCGCTTAAAGCACAAACGAAAAAAATTAAAACTTACCTGAAACGCTGATGTAAAACAAAGAAAGTGTTAACATAATATTTAAATTGAAGTTCATTCTAGCAGTCTCTTCTTCCAAGTTAACTCTTCTAATGAGGCTACATGTATGGATAAAATATACATGTATAATGGAAAAAATTCGCTCTATATATACATCATGAAAATCGAATTTGATACGTGGCTGGTTTTGTTTTTCCGATTGCAAGAAATATATTGCTGTTGTGTAAACAAGTGGTTAGAAAATTTTTGTGGTTTTAAAGTTTGCTCTAGATCTGGCGTACAGCCCGAGGTCCAACTGTTTGTATTCGTTGTGTTTCAGATAACTAAAAATGCCGGTTTGAAATTCATTTTAGTCGTGTTTCTGATGACTTGAAATGTTTTTCTAAAATGTAAGACTGGGAAAAATCCGCCTCATCAGGTTGAACATTTCACTGGGATCTTAAAAACAAATGTCCGAAAATGCTTTATGACTTAATTTCAAAGTAACATCGGATGTTTTGACCACAGGACCTACATTTTTTTTTAAATGTCTCAAAAATTAAACAAACTACTTGGCATTGTCCTCAGTTGAATTTATAACGTAATTCTGGACTTTTTTGAATGTTCAAGAAGTAAAATCGGACTTTCTGAACACAATTCCGTCGAATTGTTCGAATTGTTAAGCCCTCTTACCATCGGTCATTCAGAGACTTGAATGTTTGGGTAATACATGGAATTTTATTTACAAGACCTTCAAGCTTTTCTGATGACCTTAAAGTAATATCAGTTTTCGGACTACTGAGTCTTTACTACGGGGTCTTTCCAAAGTAATATCCGGTTCAGACTTTTCAGAGGTTTGATCTATAAGAATGTTTCCAAAGAAACACCGGGTTTTCCAACTACATGAGCTTTTGACTATTATAATATTTCTAAAGTAACATCGGACTTTTAGACTTCAGGGGCGTCTGAACTACTTGGATATATCCGAAATAATATCGGGTTTTCTGAATACAGGTACTTTGGACTATTCTGATATTCCCAATGAAAATCGAACTCTCCTACTATATGGAGTTTGGCCAATAAAAATGTTTCTTAATTAATAATGAATTTTCAGATTGTATTGGCCTTGGACTGTTAAGCTGCTACCTAAGTAATATTGGGTTTTCTAACTGCAGGATAATTTTTTGATTCAGGTGTCTAAATCTGTTTTAAGATACGCTTTAGTAATATCATTCGAGAAACGAGAGGATTTAAGATTTAAATGAATTATTTGTGTGTTACTCCCCAGTCAAGATCTTTTTTTGAATCAAGATGTTTTTTTAGTTAGTTAGTTAGTTCCGAGTTTGTAAGTAAACTGGATTATCAAACCGACCTTCGATAAGAAACTAACTTTCTTACTGAAGATTTAGACTAGAATTGTGGTTGTGAGATTCGATTGTAGGCACAGGACACTTAGATCAAAGATATGATTGCTAAAAAACTCTATATGAAAATAAATACATGTATGCAATATTTTACAAAGTATGATGTAATATTTGTTGTCCTCACGGATGACGACCCTTTGTAGTTGAATAGAATTAAGATAAGAAAATTAAAATATTACATTTATAAAGATGGTTGAAACATTTGTGTATATATACTTAATTAACAGCTGATACAATAGGTAATTTTTTCTGTCTCTCTCTCTATTTGACAGTACGTAAAGAAAATGACACCATATGTATGTAATACGAGCGAACATGCAACGCGTGTCTTAAGACTTACGTATACAAACATTATAGTATCAATGACCATTCTTTTATTTGGACAAAAAATGGACACGTTACAAGAATGAAAAAGATTGATATCAATTCATAATTAGCTGGTATAGTATTTTGAAAAAATTGAAAAAAAATGGTCTTAATTGACTCAACATTTTGTTTTATATTCCTACCCTTAGGGAAACCTGAAAAAAGGAGTCTCGATATGAAAAATTCCCATTTATTTTGTACAAATGTTTCAGAATGTGTTGTAATAAAACTACATTCTATGACTCTGATATTTATAATTTTTTTTTTACAAGTTATGAACTTGTTTCACACCCTGAAAAAACCACCAACTGGAAACAAAATCAGACTTTATTTAAAATGAAACATGAAACATTTATCTAAGACAGGTGGTTTTTTTTTTAAAAAAAAAAGGAAGTTTTTAACACATTGATGTAAATATTAAGTAATATTGATGCTTTATATGGACACTAGTGCAAAGTCAGTTTTTATTCGTTTATTTAGCGACGGCTTTAGACTAAACATGATCTAGCTTTTGTTAAGATGATTAATCCAAACAAGTGTGAAGAAAAGGCTTAAATTATAACATCTAGGAGTGAGTGAGTTGACTAATGGTGTTTAACGTCCCAGCCAAGAACATTTCACTTAAATTAAGACGTCGCCAGCTATAGGCGAAAGTGCAGAAATTTTGCCTGTGCGTTGCGCTGATGGCATTATACAGCAGGGTTCTTTATCGTGCCATGCCTGCCATGACAAGGGACCTCGTTTATTTTAAGTTCCCATCCGAAAGAACCGTGACTTTCATTTCGTAGTGCTTGGCGAAAGAACAGTAACTACCCACTTTCAAGTCTTGGGTCAGACCCGGCCGGGGTTCGAACCCACGATCTTCCACATCTAGAATTGAAACAAGATGTATGAGTCTACTTGTTACGAAAGCCTATTAGGCTCATGAATAAAAAAAAATTAAAAGGCGTAATAACGCTAAATAAAGGCGTAATAACGCGAAATAAAGGCGTAATAACGCGAATTGAAAGGCGTAATAACGCGAAATAAAGGCGTAATAACCCGAAATAAAGGGGTTATAACGCGAATTGAAAGGGTAATAACGCAAAATAAAGGCGTAATAACGCGAAATAAAGGCGTAATAACCCGAAATAAAGGGGTTAAAACGCGAAATAAATGCGTAATAACGCGAAATAAAGGCATAATAACGCGAATTGAAAGGCGTTATAACGCCAAATAAAGGGGTTATAACGCGAAATAAAGGCGTTATAACGCGAATTGAAAGGGTAATAACGCGAAATAAAGGCGTAATAACGCGAAATAAACGCCTTTATTTCGCGTTAATATTGCCTTTTAATTTTTTTTTTTATTCATGAGCCTAATAGGCTTTCGTAACTTGTTACCTACATATGAAAACAACTTTGCTTATATATGAATGTAACTTAGTTTTAGTTTAGAGGATCATTCTTGGCAAAATGCAGGTAATTGAACGAAATTCGTGTCTTCTAACTTATTATTATAGGTTTCTGTATATGGCTGGGTTCAGTGGTTTACTTTTCAGTCCAACATTATCCACGAGCTAGCGTTTGTCAAATGATCCAAGCCAGCATGTTTGAAAAATAAATGTTTGAATATTAAATTGTATCCAAAATGTCTACAATGTCTATGGATGATTTGACAATTCTAAGAACAAGTTTGTGTATGCTTGATAAGTGAGAATGTATATTTTGGTCTGTGGTGTAATAGCGCACACCCAGGGCGACTTTTTGTTAACTAGCTGAATTAGAATGTTGCTTACAAGCATAAAATTCCGCTGCAAGTCACGTTATCCTTGCACTTGGTGAACCAGTCGATTCTCTGTCCCTTTAATGCCGAGCGCCAGCCGAGGTAGCAGTATCTCAAATTTCAACAGTATAAGCCGGAATTCGAACCCCTGACATCTTTTTTGGTGACGGGACCTAGTGACCTACATGTTGGCACTGCATGACCCCTATGCAAACTTGAATCGGCTTTTAGTGTGATTGTCAAAAAAAATCAATCTAGACGAGTTTGAAGATATGTCTGAACATGTGGCTTCTTGTGGATCAACAAGGCTATATTATGATAAATCCTTGCGGACTACTTAATCCAACATGATCATCACCAAGTGAAATCATTCTCAAGAAATCTGGATTTGGCTAAATTTGTCACTTTTAGTTTGTTATTTTTACTTTGATTTTTTTGTACTAAGTTTTTGTACAAAAATGTGCTCAGACGAGCTTTTGTGATCCTTCTTTGTCTGCTGTCAGTTTTGCGTTATTTTGCGTTGACTTAAATCATCTATATATAAACTTGACCTATCTTTGGTCGTAAGCATAATTCTTAGCTAGTTTTAAGGCAATTTGAACAAAACTGTGGCTTACAGTGTATTAGCAGGGTCTTAAATATGATTTAGCCTAGTGATAAATCACTCGATCTGACCAAATACTTGACACAGAATTTGTTAAGCAGATCAATGGGAGCAAGTTTGAAGACGGTTTGGAAAAATTGAGTTTCCAGTGTTATCATGACTGTATTATGATTTTTCCTAGCTGATTTAGAAGAAGGAAAATATAAACCTCATTTGAATATTGTCAAAAAACATTGTACAGAATAGCATTATACATATATTAAATAGCCCAAGTTGTATTTTCTATATTTCAAACTTTATTGTTTAATATTTTTAAGATCTTCACCTGACATCACCTAATACCAAATGTCTTTCCAATTTGCTAACTGGTTTCATAGAAGACTATGGTCCACAGACACATGTACATTTTACCATGTTGTACTTATTCCCTAGCTTGGCCTGGTGAGATAAAATGCCTTTTGGTAATAAAAAAATCAAACAGCCAATATACTAACATAGCTGAGATTTTGTCAAAGGATAACTGTGGTCAAATTTGTACCCAATAGTGTGCCAACAATAAAATATTGATTAACAACGCAAAACTGACAGCAGACAAAGAAGGATCACAAAAGCTCGTCTGAGCACATCTTTGTACAAAAGTGCTCAGGTAAACATAAACAAAAACAAAGGCTGTGTCTAAGGTTTGATAATTTATAGTAATCAAAAACTAAAATCGCTGCCAATGTAAAGCTTGCACACTTACAGAAACAACACTATTATAAACACCGGACATGTCACAATTTTAAACAAAAGTTTGCTTGATCTGGAACCTTTCAGTTGGGCTACATAATATACAAACGTATATTTATTATGTTTTGTTAATTACCTTTTTATATTCTTATTGAAATCACTGAAATTTGAGATTTGAAAAAAGTTTGGATGTCAGTCATATTTCTAACACATGTTGAGTACCAATATGTAAATGCCAAATAATTATACAACAAATACATAAATAAATAGATGTACATAGTTATATATTTTACTTTTGATTGTCATACAGAAATCGTATATCTAGGAAGCCTTAAGCATAGGCAAAATATATGCCAAAAATTTAAACAAATCTGATGAGCCTAGAACATATGTACAATTAGATATTACTGGTGTTATAATATTCTGTAAAGGGAAAATTAACATTGTAATAAACAGAGAAAATCGGGATTTTTATTCCAAATGCAAATGACACTACAATTTACAATTTAAATTCCCTTCTGATATGGACAAAGCAAAAGCTGTTTCAATACTGCAAACCTCTTTAAACAACATTTTATTAGTGGTTTATTGACAATAAAATGTTTTGCATAGCTTCAGCTTGTTCCAAATTACAAAGAAATGGATCGATCACATGTAGCTGTCAATGTACTGGAAGATTAAAATGTAGCCTATAATATTATAGAGGATATTGCAAATACTGGGCTATTCATTGTTTACAATAATTTGCCATCCATAAATTTTCTAATAATTTTTGCAGTTTTAAAACTCAATTTTTCAAATTTTATGCAAGATTACAACATCAATAACTTTAAACAATACTGAGATTTGAAGAAACAAATTTTTTGAAACTATGAACACATTTTTCATAAAATAAATAATTGTACAGTTCATTTTTTTAAAATAATATGCTACTTAAGGATTTAATTTTAAAACTCAACAACTTCAGTGAAAAAAAGTGTTCTGAGGCACTGACTTAAGAGTCTTGGCTAGGTTCAAATCCCACTTCAACAAATTCTAATGTCAGAAAATGTGTAGATTTGTTTTTTAAAAGTTAGTGATTTTTCAAAAACTATTTCACCTTCCTAAAACTGTCTATTATAGCTGACATACTGGTAATCTTGATAAAGGGTAATACAGAAATATGCCACTCTTTCACATTATCAATATAATAAATATATACTTGTGAATTAGGTTTTCCTTATGTGAAAGCACAAACATTGTTGATTTTTTAAACATTCAATGCTACCAATCAATTTCTGTAAATGATCATCTAACTACAGCTTAAAACTTCTACCACACCAAAAATATTGAAAAAGTTTTATTCAAACAAATTTTTCCCCAGAAAACAAACTATTACATGTATAAAAAAAATCATTAAATTATGTAGAAGCATACTCTTCTGAGCTCTATGTAGGCACTAATTATACCATGAATAATGTATATAAAATCACATCTTCAATACAACTGTATCACTCACCATACTTCTATCTTATTTGAGCATGTTGAATATAAAAAGCAATTCTTTTCAACTAAAGATTGACCACTTAGCTCTTTAAAGTAAAAACATTATGTACTTTTGAATGTTTATAAATAAAAAACTGAAATTATATAATGCAGTGAATTTTTTACATATATCATAACTTCTCATCAACTGTAAGGTCAGTTTAATAACTTCATCAGCATAACAAACAAACTCAGATCAAGTAAAATCATTAAAAAAAAAAACATATTTCATAAATTGTGATATACAGACAATCTCAAATATTTTTCTTATCATATTCTAGAAATTCTATTATTTTCACCCAAAATGAAAATGTTACAACCTAAAATGGATACAATTTAAACCATACATCTTTAATTTCCTTGGTTTGGCCCAATAAGAAAAATTGGTTGAAAAAAGCAGTTTAAAGCATATATTTATCTACAGCTTTAGAACCTTGCAAGTGGGAAAACACAATTATAATGTTTCTCTTACACTAAATCTGAATAATTTTTATTTTAAAGGTATTATTGTAGTAACAATAGAAAACAGTTTAAGCATATATTTCTTTTTAATTCTATAAATGTTAATTCAGTTTCTCTTATTTAAAAATGTTAATTCAATTTCTGTCATCAGGGTTTTTTAATTGTTGATTAGCTTAAAAAGTGAAGTAAAGTAATGGTGCTTTATGCCACAGTCTAGATTCTTTCACTAATATCAGGGTGGTTAGTTGTAGAATGGTGGAGGAAACCTGAGTGACTGAAGAAAACTGCAAACCTTCAACAAGCAAACTGACAAATATTTTCACACTATGATCTGCCTGAGCAAGATAAGAACCTAGGCAGTGAGAGAAACTGATACATAAGTAAGAAGTTTAGACCATCAGGAACCAGGTACCCCATAAAAAGTAGGAATTAAAAAGTAGTAATTAGTTGATTCATCCTCTTTGTTGAAGCTATGAGGGTGAAAAGGTTATAAAACAAAGAATGTGAATTTATTTATGACTTATATTGGATTTGATAACATGGAGACATGCAACAATGTGTTTCAAATTTCAGATGTATATATTTCTATGATTAAGGAATTAAGTCTTTGAAGGGTGGTGTGGCATGTTCTTGAATGTTTAAGACCTTTATCTTTGAATTGCTATAGTCTATTTATCTGGTGAATTAACAGAAGAAGATATAGAAGATATGCTTTAGGATAACCTGTCATGCTCTCAATTGCTTTTTATCACTCAATCAGGAATAACCCAAGTATTCAATCAGGGATAACCCAAGTATTCAATCAGGGATAACCCAAGTATTCAATCAGGGATAACCCAAGTATTCAATCAGGAATAACCCAAGTATTCAATCAGGGATAACCCAAGTATTCAATCAGGGATAACCAAAGTATTCAATCAGGGATAACCCAAGTATTCAATCAGGAATAACCAAAGTACTTAATCAGGAATAACCAATGTACTCAATCGGGAATAACCAATGTACTGAATCTCTGACTGATAACCAATGAACTCAATCAGGGATAACCAATGAACTCAATCAGGGATAACCAATGAACTCAATCAGGGATAACCAATGAACTCAATCAGGGATAATCGATGTATGTCTTATGAGCTTTCTGCCTTTAGACAGACTAGAACTAAGTGTTCATTAACCTGATAAACAAAATATGAATTGGAATTCATGAATAAAATAAATTTCACAGTAAAAACAAACTGTACTTTTTAAAACTCAATATTTAGTACAAAGTTAATTAAAACAAATGTGTCATCTTTTTTTTAAAAAACAAAAACTATTATATCATTAATAATAAAACCAATAAAATAATTAACATATGTTTGATTCATAAAAAAAGCTTAAAAATGGGATTTCACTGTATAATTTTGCTGATGTTCACTACAATATTCAATAGGTAATAAGTACCTGTCCATAAAAAACAGCAAGTGAGCAAAAAAGGTCTTATTTACAATAAAACTGAAGCACCAACTACTGACATGTTTTAATGTTAAAATGAATATCCCAAATGAATTACAAAACAAATCTTAATATTAATGTAAATATCCTAATAATTCAATCACATAAAATCCAGAGAAATTATATTGATTATAAAAGACCAAAATATTTTTGCAGATGTTACGGATATATATTATGTAAACATCAAAACAACAGTATATATACAAGTATTTTAGATATTATGGATAAGGTACCAACATTTATTTATATCTATTTCAGCTGGCAGGCAAGTAAGACTAAAGGATCATTGTAGTAAATAGGCTAGTTTTAGATGAAGACATATTAAAACATATACTGTAGGTGTTTTGTTTGTTTCATCAATATGTTACTGCCATTATTCTTGATACAGTTTTATTTACAATCCAGCAGTTTGTGTGAAGATTTTAAGTCTATTAATTGTGAACAGAGCACATTTCATCAAACCTCAGTGTCTGGATGTTGTCAATATGTAGATAAAGTTCAGTCTTTGCTGTTAATATGTTTTTCAAGTGGAAAACATATCTTAAAATCATTCCTGCTTGGCAAATTGCCAAAATTTTTTACTTGCCTGACATTCATATTCCTTTTTCTCAGGTGGTTAGTCTACAATTAACATGATACTAGCCAATACTAGATTATCTATGACACTTAGAACCTTAATAAGCATAAAAAATAAATATTTTTGTGTGTTTGAATTATTAAAACATTTACTGTAATGTGTCCACTGTGACAGCTAAGATTTTTTATTACTAGGTTTTAGTTCATCGTAACATGATCTCAAAAATATGTGAGGTTTCTTCTGTGGATCATAGCCCTCATGACCCTGTAAAATATAAACAGGAAATAAAATTTATCAACAATATTAATGCTGATGATGTCAAGAAATTCAGTATTAATCAACTAAAATATAACCAAATTCATGCTCATTTCAGAAATTTATTATTCATATGCCATGTATGAAATAGGTTGACCAAAAAGTTATAACTCGGAAATTAAAAGATTAACTGCCTGACAACCAAAACAAGTAACTGACAATAATATTGCAACTAATAGAATATTATGGGTATTGAATCACAATTCAAATGGTGCCCGCATTATATGGAGCAATGAAACCATGCTCATAAAAATTCTGTGTTTAAAATTGTATCACTTATGCTAAAGATCTGAATTTTTATTGAAATACCTGAAGCCCCCTCAGTTGCAAATTAGATTGTGTCTGTATTTCTTTAGTAATAAACCACTGTGGAAAATTAATAGAAACTTTGTTCTAAAATCCACCAGGAAATGGACAGATATACAAACACCTGTAAATGAAAACAGTGCCACTATGTGTTGTGCTGCAGTATATGAAAGTGCAGGTTATACCTATTAAACTCGGCCACACATAAAGCTGACTTTGACCAATCATTACCTGTTTTATATAAATTGTAACTGACAGCCTTGACCAATCATAACTTTGATTTATATACATGTAACTTCATCTGACTAGTCTAATCTACATTTTTATAATGCATACCTTTGACCAATCATAACTTGTAGCATATGCAAACACTTCTCCTCTAGGTTTATTAAAATCACATGATGTTAATGGTTGATCAAATTGTTCTGAAGTTTTAATTTTTGTTCTTGCATCTTTATCCCAAAAACTAAAACGGGAATCTGAACCAACTGTAGCCAGTGTCCCATGTTCAGGATGGAAAGCAATATCATTAACCTATGAAAAAAAAAAAAAAACATCATCACAACAGGAGCTAACAAGATAGATAAGTTTATATTAACCTCAGCAAAATACTTACCAAAACTTTAACATCTGACACAGTTACTCATGCAAGGGGTATAACTGAAACTAGGATCCTCAATCAGGATTCAAACCAAGTGGCAAGAGGCACTGTAATCTGTTAGTCATTTCTTTGCAAATGATGTTTATAACAGTGTCACTTGTACACTTAATATTCGTTTAGTTTCTCGCATCAATTTTACAGCATAAGTGTGATTGATAAAAAGGCATATATAGATATACAGTAAAACATCGACAACTCGAATTTCGATATCTCGAATACCACAGATAACTCGAAGTCATTATTTTGTCCCTACCGGTTATCTATATAAACTACATTAAAACATCTTCAATTACTCAAACTTCTATAACTCGAATACCCCCGATAACTCGAAGTTAAAATTTGGTCTGTAGTTTAAAAATCTATTAAAAATTAACTTCAAAAACTCGAATTTTTTCTAACAAAGTGTCATCATTTTTTTTTTTTTGTTTCAAAAGAATCTATTAGTTAATTTTTCTTTCTCTATTGCATTACATTCGAGTACGATAACTGTAGTGAAAAAAAAACATATATTAAGGCGACGTCCATCAACTTTGATAACTCAAATACCCCGATAACTAGAAGTCACCACCGAAGTCCCATGCACTTCGAATTATCAAAGTTCTACTGTATATCACATCCCTAATTTAAATATTTTTTAAACATTTACTTTGTACAAACTTTATTAGATACATGTACATAAAAAAAAATTAAAATGCCCTTTTTCTGTATACAGCAGAGCTAAAATATCAGATCTTTTATTAAAAATCCCTAATTTAAATATTTTTTAAACATTTACTTTGTACAAACTTTATTAGATACATGTACATAAAAAAAAATTAAAATGCCCTTTTTCTGTATACAGCAGAGCTAAAATATCAGATCTTTTATTAAAAAATATCAGTTAAAAATATATAACAAATATATATACATGTACTTACTGCAAAAATGTCCTGCATTCCATTTACAACACCATTAGATCTGTGACATTTGAATGTAAAATTGTCTTTAGGATTGGTAGGATTAACATAGTGTATAGCTACTCGACCCTCTATACTACCCAAGGCAAATCCTGTAGGAGCATTTGTCTTTTTATCAGTGAAAATAGTAACACAACGATGCTGAAAAAAAAATCAATTGTGATTAAGCAGTATAAACAATTTGCAGGTATAATCTACTGCATGGTGCACTACTTCATTACATTCGGAATTGTCATTACCCCCTCCCCCCTTTTTTTTTCTTTGAACATTTTGTGTTCAGTCTGTTATTATGTCCGGTACATAGTGAACTTCATTACAGTAGGAATTGTCATTTTTTTTCAATTTTTTGTGTTCAGCCTGTTATCGTGTTACTTATATAGTATGTGTCCTTTGTAAATACCATATTGGGCTTTTTCTTTTATTTCTACACCTCTTCATGTGTAGGCCATGATGACCAAGTAATCAAAAACATCAGCTTACAAATTAAAACACTTTCAATAAGTTTTAAAAAGATTTAAATTCCACTTGAGCAGCTGCCAGTATGAGAAAGTCTGTCAGTTTGTTTACCCATGCTTGTCAAAGGTTTTAGGCTTCTCTTGGGTACTCTGGTTTCCTCCACCATACAAGAACTGACCTCATAGTATAAGTTAAACAATACTGATTGGAGTGTAAAAAACCATTCTTCCATATCACTCTACAGTGGTGTGCATCTTTGCTGTGAAAAGGCTCTCATTTTTTCGGGTTTTTTTTTTTTTTTTTTTTTTTTTTTTTAGTTTTGTTTCAACCAAAAGCCTACCTACTACTTGAGAGTAGACAGGGAAGAGAAGCACTTAAAATTAATTTCAAACAAACTGGGTAGGACTGAACCCACTAATTGCTTAATCCTACTTGGAAAGTTAGCGATTCAGGAAACTTATATTTAGAAATCAGTTTCATATGTACAGGTATTTGAAATTCTATCAACACTGACTTCAAATATACAAATATTTTTCACAAGCTTACCTCAATGTACCTGTAATTTGCATGTGCATCTTATCATTATCATTATAAACCAAACATTTGATTATACCTGGAATTTTAATGGAGATTCAATACGTGAAAATTCTTGTGGTCTGTTATCTAATTGGTAAATCAACAATTCTCTATTTGCTGTTCCCACAACCGCCATTGGAAATACCTGTAATACAAATGTACATTATATGTTAATCAATCATAAAGGGAATATTAAAAATCTCTATTAATCGAAATTTAGCAAAACAAATGGTATAAAAATGTGATAATCCTGTACTTTTCAAACATTTTTTCATATATTTGATGAAAATTTTGCAATAAAACAAGATTCAATTGACTGATTGTTTGCAAGCTGGTAAATAAGCAACTGAGTATGGAACCCCAAAAACATTTAATCATTTCAAATACAAATTTGATTAGCTACCCGAGTCAACTGTATATCATCTTTTAACACAGTTTTTCTTAATCAGAAAAAAAGGAAAGAAGAAATTTTATGTGATGAATTTACAATGAACATGGAACTAGAATGTCAACCAACAGCCTATTTAGAAATGATTTCATTTTCCCTAAATGCTAAAAAAGTAATTAGGTTATTAACTTTCTGAGAAATTTGTCAATTTTTTCATATGAAATAAATAAATAAATAAATAAATAAATAAATAAATAAATAAATTTATAAATCATATCTGAATACAAAGATCGTTCTATAACTGGTCTTGAGTCTAAACAGACAAATAAAACATAAAAAAAATTGTGTTTAATGATTTGCATGCATTCATTGCTCAAGTTCAAGTTCTTTATTTCACCCAAAACCACCAGAGGTGGTACATGAGGTATCAACATTATATATAAATTATTATGAAAACTATACATTGCATATACATTGTAATTATAAAAAGTACAAATTATACAAATGCTATATAATATGATCTGGTAACACATAATTTCTAGAATATAGGTAATTTGGAGGAAAGTTGGGCCTATTTGAATAATAAGCAGGACAGAACAAGTGATTGGGTCAGGTGCCAGTGGGCAAAAGTTACCAGGTTTAATAGATAATCTAAGATGAAAAGCTAAAATTGAAATTAAATTTAAAAAATTTTAATGATTTAGTAATTATATAATACTTACAACATCTGCACAATAACATCTTTCAGGAAGTTGAATGGTATCAATTGGGTTTGGTGATCTGGTATCCCAAAACTAAAAAATATCAAAGACAAAAGGCTTATTAACATAATATTTATATATGTAATACATGTACTTTTCCTAACAACAAATAAGAAGAACTTGTGATAGAGTGAAAAACCACAGGTTAAACATCAATGAATAAGTCATAACTGAAAAATGAGAGTACTCAGTACCAGCAAAAATGCTAGGAATAGCCTAGCTATGAATATGGGCCAGTCTTGTACCTTAAGTCACTCAACATCATGGAAACCACTCTGATGAGCTTTATATACATGCATGAGACATTTTTAATTGAACAATAACTTCATTATTATCCTCTACAGAAAGCTTGTTTTTCTATTACCATTATTAACCAAATGATAATAATACCTAAAGATTTTAATGTTAAAGAGTAAAATTCTAGTTAGTGCTAAATGATGTCATTGACATGCACAATTTTTTCTGGATTTACATGAATGTGAATGGTGATTTCCCTTCAACATACTATGTCATGTATGTTGATGGTAGGCGATATTCTTACCTTTAATGTTTTATCCCAGCTACCAGTCATTAAACATGAATAATTTGGTGCTTTTATCCAGTGAACAGTCTTAACAGCAGCATCATGCTGAAACAAAATAATGTAAAAAGTTAACACTTTATGATAACAGTGTTTGCAGTGGGGATGTGATGTTTCATGTCCCAGACATGGTTATTTCTCTCATAATGTCAGTCTTTAAATGGTTAAAAAAAAAAAGAGAACCAAGAAAAAACAGCCATCTTTAATAAGCAAGCTGAATGAGAATCAAAACAAAGACTATCAGTGTCAATGTAATATGTAGGTTAATGCTTCAGAATACTTGAACAACAAAGCCCAAAGCCAAAACCATTGAATCAGATTTAGATGAAATTTGCACATGTAGAATCAAATTCACTCAACATAGTATAAATAGCATGCAAAAAATCTTTCGAGCTATTCAATTTTCTTATTGTTTTTTATATAAAAACCTTTTTTTCATAAAATGATTTCAAGTTATTTCTGAACCAATTTTGACAGTTTTTATTTTTAAAAGCAGAAGCAAATTTTTCCCATAATATTTTTTCAATCCATAACTCTAGAAACACCATAAGTTGAACACATGTGAAAATATTTAAAATGACATAAAATTATGTTGAAATTGTGTTATAAAACTTTACAAAGCCTTCAACTTGTTATTTTTTATTTATCAAATCTAACAAAAAGTAAAATCATAAGAAAAGAGATTGAAATATAAATTATTCTGAGTGTAACAATGAAAACTTCATTAAATTCGTCAGGGAATTAATTCATGAAAATTTCTTTTAATAAAACCAATTGAACATAGAAAGCAAGTGGGAAAATTCTATAACTTGAAAGACTTTTTGCACTGTACATGTAACATACCTGTGCTATCTGTATAGATTGGTTACTGTTTAAATCCCACATCTTTGCAGTCTTATCACAGGAACCTGTAAATACCTTAGTTCCATCCTGAAAAATAAAAGTATTTATGAAAAGTTGGTCAAAGTTAAAAGGTGTAAGAAAACTTATAATAAGAGTAAGTTCCATTATCTTAAATGTGCTACCAGATAGAATCCTCCCAACATGAATTAAATAAACATAATCAGAAACTTTTATTTTAGTATTGGTAACATGTAGAAAAGGTTTGAAATATAATTTACTATAACTTGAAATTTTTCAACCAAATAATCAGGTAAGCCATTTGAATTAATCAATAATTTTGTATTTTCTTTTAGAAGAAATAGTGGTATTATGTTTACAATACATACATACATGCATAACAAGACAATTATCTACATGCAAAAGTGAAGGAATCATGATATTTATAACTACACTGTATATGGTATATATAATAATTTACATGTATTAAAACTTACATCACTCCAGTCACAAGTTAATACTGGTCCAGTGTGTGTCTGTTGTGCTTTAGGGACAGTCTGTCCACTCTGGTGTACTTCCCAACATCTTACCTATTTAACAAAAGTTCAAATAAGTATATACAATGTACATGTATTCAAATCAAAAATAATGACAGAAAACACTTTATTTAACAATTAACTCACTAGTTCTTTTATGCCTTTACCATTGGCTTTACCATTGGCAATCTTCAGGTGAATGAAGAAAGTACTAGTGAGTAAATTGTTTGTATATATATATATATATATATATTCTTAACCAGCTGCTACTAGTAAAAACCTTTATACCGAGATCACCTGTTCCCAATATTAAAATGAGTACTCTAAGTCAATTTTTTTTACTGTTTCTACATTGAATTAGTCACTTATTTAACAGGGTTGATGAAAACAAAACAAGTTTACTCTACTGAGTTTCATGCTGCAGCATTTATTATAATGTTTATTATATATCCATATTTTTGCTCAATGTGTGACATCAAGCTTGCATGGGCATTGATAAACATAGACCATAAAATTACAAACATTCATTTGAAAAAATCAACCCATCATACTGTAACTCTCCAGTAAATACCAAACAATGTAATGACGGAATCTTAATGTGTAATATGAAAACGAGTCCGTATAGAATTTAAGGTTAATGTTAAATTTTGTTTATGTGTAATAAAGAAATATTTGTAAAACATTTACCTGTATAACAGAACAATACCTGAATAATACTATATACAAATAAACATAAAATATCGACCCTTCCACATCTAGGTCAGAAAAGAATGAATATTTGAGCGCAACTATAAAATAAGACTATTAATCATGCCTTATAAAATTCCACTAGTCCAAAGCCACTCAATATGAATTTGAAATGTTCAAAGCTATTCATCCGAAGGACAAACCTTAAGAAAATTTTTGTAAAAATTACAAATATCTTTGAAAAAGGATGACTATGTATGATATTATGTACCTGCAAAAAACCTGCATAACGTATAACATTTTGTTTTATTCTTGTTTTTTATGCATCACTTCATTAAATGATCTGCTAGAGTCATGGAAAAACTTTTGTACCCATATATGAAAATGTTTCCCAGAATTCCGTGTCACAAAGACAAACATTATCCAGGGTTAAATCTAATCGTAAATGGTTCTGTGAGGTTATTTAACCAATGTTTTATTCATTGATTCTTCTTGTACCAAGAATCTTAACATCAGACTGATTACATGACAATATTAACAGGACCCTATTATTATTGTTACACATTACAACATCATTACAGTAATCAGTTAATAAGATTTATTTTATCACACTATTTCTCCTTTGAGATTCATTTTCTAAAATTTCATTGCTTTTAGCTGTAAATAAACGGAATCCTCTAACCAGTTGGTCAATGTTTAACGATAATTATTATTAGCTCGGAGCATGCGCACGGATGTACGGGAATTCCAATGAATCGAAGGTGAAACCTGACAAATTGCATTAATTGTCTGTCATTGACATCCAGATGTATTCGCAATGGTGTTATGTTTCCCTTACTGAGTAACAGATGACAAATTCAATGAAGTTCTGTGTTTAATTTATCATATTTCACTGTTTTGTAAGTTGTGTTTAAATGACCCGGTTTTTTAATGGCGTAACCATTTTATAAAATTGGATCCCGCAGGCTACATCTCGCTGAGAAATTATAGTTATTTCTGTATTTATTCGAGCTTTTATCGTTGAACCAAATATAACATTGTTCATCAGGAACATCATTAATTAGATCAGCACCATTTTAATTATTTTCCTTGGAAAACTTTATGCAGCTTTAATATGTTATCATATATAAGATTATAGAATCATGTATCATACTTACATTGTTATCCCAGCTACAGCCAATAAGAAATGTTGATGGATGTATACTTGCAGGACTAAATTTTACACAACTAACACTGTCATCTGGTGGTGAAGTAACCTACAAGAATGTTACAAGATACATTACGGATTTGATAAAATTACGGACTTATGTTTGGGCAAATGGATTGTAATGTAGACCATAGAAAATAATGCACTGGTATTGTCAATTTCACACCATATTTTTCCACTCAAAAGTTTACAACTATTCTATTACATAAAATGACTAATACAGTATCCAAAACATTACCAACTTTACTAAAATACATGTAAGACAAAACTTACAGATAAATTTTGCTACATTAAGGCAAATATTAAATGTCAAATTGTTCATAAGACCTCTATTATCACCAATCTCACTCATCAACTCCAAAAATTCACTGATCATATGGATGTCTTTGTATATTTATGTACATGAGTATTACTATGAAGTGGGGATCACTAATCAACAAATAATATTCCGCATGATTATTCATTTTTACAAATTCATATTTTATTTGTTTTTTGTTTTTAAATATATTGTTAACATGGTTAAGATATTTGATTTTTTTTTAAAATATGGTTTTACATAATTAAGTTTGTGCTTAAAACAAGGGATGTTGATATTGATATTTGAGGGTGATATGGTCTCAAACAAGTTGAAATTTCACATACATCCTGCTTAACAACTATGTAAATATATAACACAAGTACCTTTTAAGTTTTGATGTGCCATATGTGCACATTTCGAAAAATCATTTCTCATCAGTGACACTAGGGGCGGAAAAGTTTGATATATAAAAACCATAAGCCAAATAGTTGAAAATTAATGAATCTAAAGTTCAGAAATTATATCAGCCCAAATCCAGCTAAAGAGTGCTTTGATAAGGGAACAAACCTTACCTAATAAAACTACACATACATGATCATGTTACATGTATACAAAAAAGGCTTGATTTTTAGTGGATACACTACTACTTAAAGAGTTGAGAGTTGAGTAATGGTGTTTAAAGTCCCAGTCAAGAATATTTCACTTACCGGTATATCATCTACAACTTAAAGAACACAACTGAATTAATTTTTTTTCACTAAGTTAAGATTTCTACTGGGAGCATACTATTAAACATGTGCTTGAAATAGGAGGTGTTTACACATGTTATAAACTGTACTTCACATAATAATAATTTATATTATCATCACAATTCATTAAACCATATGTCAATTTATATTAAAACCAATGTACAACACTGCCAATTATGAAACAAATGATAAAGTCCAATGTTCAATTACAACTTAGACAAATCTGATCTTTTACAAAATAAAACAGATAAATGTTTTAGAGTTAACTTCATTTCTGAAAATATTGCATCTGTTTTGGAAAGCCTGGATGCCTTCCTCTCCTTACTACAGTTTTAAACTATGAAGCACTAAAATGGGAAATATCAGCAATACAAGATACAAACTCCTAGACATTGATACTAACCTCTATATCTTTCATTGCATTAAAATTACCAGATGCTGCTGAGGATGATGATGATCCACCAAAGATACTCATTATTTACTAAGACTTTTTAAAATCTACAATTAAATATGTAAAAGGAATATAATCAAAACTTACTGAATGGAGCATTAACATGAGTAAGAAAGGGTAAGGCATAATGACATGTAAGGTGGTATGAGGTACCATAGGATTATTCAACCAAGCACAAAAAAAAAACAATATTTTTGGGAAATGTACATGTTTAAAATGTTTTTTATTATGTTTCAATTGAGGGTTTTATTAAGGATTGAGATTAAACTCATTAAAATATTTCTAACTACACATATGTGATCAAGTTACAAGTATACAAAAAGGCTTGATTCTTAGTGGATACACTTCTACTTAAAGAACACAACTGAATTAATTTTTTTCATTAAGTGAAGATTTCTAATGACAGCATAAGAATTTGTAGATCTTGGTGGCATTTTATTGTTTAGGAAAATCTGATAAAAAATTAATACTGCCCTACGCACCATGGCAAGGCTCATATTACAGCAATTCAAAAGAAAAATATTGTAAAATAGGGTTCAAAAGAAGTGTTACAGCTAAAACAAATTCTTTATTTTGCATATGCTACTGCCTTAATAAAGTCTGATTGCCACAATATTTAAAACATTTCTCTTTTGGTGCACAAATAGATACAAAAGAACAGTGTTACAGCTACAAAAAATCTATATTTTGCATATGCTACTGACTGAATAACGTCTGATTGCCACATATATGTAAAACATTTCTATTTTGGTGATTAAATAGATACAGACCAACACAACAAAGTGTAGCTTCTGTTCAATGGATGCAACATGCATGTTGTATATTTAAATAAAAGGACAGTTTTACGGTTGAGATTATATTTTTATATAACAGGTTTCATTCCGTAATAATAATCCAAGGTTATCACAGCTCATCAGGAACTATGTCTATGTATCACAAGAAATGATGATGTAATACTTGTGGTACTATCTTTTGGAAATGGAATTTGCATGACCATAACTGCTCATTACATTAAAAAGGATGAAGTTTTTTAGGAGGGGGGGGGGGGGGGGGGGTTGACAAAAATTTCTCATTCTTGTGCAATCTGAGCTGCATTCAAGAGAAAAATCTTTGAGGTATCAGACAAAAATGCATATGAATGTCTAAACATCAACACAATGGGGAGAACCCCTAAACAATATATCCATATCTGAAAAGTTTTGCTCTATTAAAGGTCTAAATTCATATTTTTCATGTTTTGGGGGAAATTTATTTTGAGAACATTGGTAAATATTTTGCTGAAACTTGCATTTCAAAAGAAATATCTTTCGATACATGTAACTTTGAAAAGTAAAATTTCATGATTAAGTCTTCCAAATTTAGACAAATTTGTTATATAACATCATATTAAAATTTCTAGCACCTGTGTTAAAACGAAAGTTAACAAATAATCTTCCAGTAATTTTCCAGTAAGCATGAAGATAATTATGCATAAATAATTTGCCTACACCGTGCTCATGGCTTAATATTCGAAAAATATATAACTTTCATTAGATCATGTTTGATTTTTACCGAAATATGTCGGTCCAGTTTGAATCTATATGATTATTCTACTTTTCACCAGAATGCATAGTAAAAATAGCCCTGCGTACTTTTGTTTTCGCCTTATAGAATTGAACCGAGTAATTTTAGGCGTTTGTGGTCTAAAAAGTGTAGCACCCCCACAAAAATGTGCGAAAGATTTTTTCACATGATTTTCATGTTTAAGAATTAAGTTTGAATTATTTTTGAAAATAAAACCATTTGTGATACTATCATAAAAATTGAAACATTTATTATCCATTATAAAACCATCACTACTGCTAGAATATGACTAACATGGGTTTCTTCACCGGACAAAAAACTCTGTCACCATATTATTATTATTATTATTATAATTCACGTTTATTATTATGATTATTAACAGAATTTAATAAGAATTCTCTTCAATGGATTTTTTTTTAAATTGTTTAATTTTTAAATGTGTCTAAATTTCAAACATGATCGTTAAAATTACAAAAACGAAATCCTTATAACAAATACAGCATCTACAAAAAGGTCCGAAACTACTCACTTTGACTGTCGGTTGAATAAAACAAAAAATGACTCGGACATTTTTTCCCAAGGATTTACGAATAGAACAACTACGGAAAAATGAAATGTTGATTAAGTCGCCAAGGATTCTTTTACTGAATATATTTTGATATTATGGCCTTGTAATCGACGGTTATCCATTTGTCCAAATAGGCATTTATTTCAGTCACGGTTAACCCTTTTTTATTTTAAAAGCTCAACAAATATTATGTTATAATTGTTGTGTACTTCGACTTTAAATAAAACATATTGGTAATGCTGACTGTGTTATATAGCATTTCAAATATGTCGCCACTCCTTACGTTATGATAGTTCAAATGTGATCCTATAAACACGTAAACTTTTGTGGGAGGTTTGATATATGATATACTCTTTGATATAACCCCGAGATACCGTATTTTGATACCTCATTTATCAAGAGACTCTCCAAGACTTTGTCAAACAATCTTGCTAAAATCTCTAAGTAGTTTTCTTCTTCCGAGTCTACAGATGCCATGGGATTGGCCAGTTTATACACGGAGGGCCGCTACGGATTCTATGTTTGTATTGAGCGAATATCTTGTTTTCATTCATGCGAGAAACTTACTCAGTCTGAAAACTTTTTGCATCAGCTTTCTGGAAATAGGTGTAAGAAGAACTGGGTTGTATTTAGATGCTGCTCCCGGGCCTCGAACCTTTGTATATTAGTACCTCAATGCATATGACATTTTCATAGTTACAAAGACTGACTTCATTTTTAAAAAAAATACTTGCAATTATGCCTTGCAAGGTATTCAAGTCGTTTTTAAATTCGGATGGATATTAAATGGGTGGATCTGCAGCTTTGTTTACCTTTACCAAAAAAAATACTATAGATGTTTTAAATACCAATGAAATATTAAACAAAACGAAATTCACATCAAAATTGGTACCAGAATGAAGCAGTTTGAAATCCGCGTTTTAGACTTTCTTTTGGTCGCATCGTTTTGAGAGTCATCTATGTGTTATTTCACAACAGTATGAGAAGTAATATCTAACATATTGAACGGTAGCCATTATAATGATATAGCGTCGGACTTTTGGAGACATCATCATCATAATCATCATGAAAGCTACCGTTTTCAATATCGCTGCTATTTCTTCTTCGTCTTCTTCTTCTAATTATTTTTATTATTATGATTATTATTATTCATGATCATTCAGTATTAATGACGTAAAAAAACTAGGTGAAATAAAAAATATAAAAAAAGACTAAAATTCAAACGAAGTCGTTTGCTGTGAGCCTAGATATTCATACAAATCTGAATTCAACTTCAATTTTTCCTAAGTAAATTCCTGAAAGTCATTTATTTAAATGTCGCTTGTCAAATCACTAGAGGTCGTATTGTTGTATACTACTAAGGGCAATTAAATAACTCTATAAACATGTAAATCAATTTTTGCTAGTTATCAGTTACCGGCATGCTGTTTTTTACAGATACGGTTTCAATCTAAGGAACGTAGCCAATAAAACAAACGTATTAAAAATAATCTTAACTATTGTCAATCGGATGTAAATTCTACCTCATCAAAGAATTTCATCATGAAATAATTAAAGAATTTTTATAACGAGTTCAGATCAGTCTTATTTTGGTAAAGGGTAAAAAATATTCCGTGTGACTTTGTTGTTGTTGTGGTGTCCTTCGTGGCACGGGTTCCCTAAAACCGATATATTTATTTGAATACCTGGAGAATATTAAAAATTGACGGTAATATATTGTGATGAATTGTTATGAAATTTTCTTCTGCATTTGGGGATGTTAACAGTTCTTATTTTGTCTTAAATCCAAGATTTCATGTAAAATTCAGAATTATATTTTCTAAAATATAATTATAATTATAATTATTAAAATTCGAGTCAGAAGTTTAATATTAAGTGACATTTCATTTGAATTAATCATTTTGCTATATATTCCAATTGACAATAAATCCGATTTTGTTTTGTCGGTGTCTTTTCCGGTTTGTATTTTGTTTGTGAAAAGAACATTATCAGTAAAATGATTTGAAGAAGGAAAAATAGAAATGAATTTTACAATATCAATTTAGACCATGAACTAGAATTCGTCTAAGTTTCATCAGCTCGAATCATATGTTCAACATTTTAGTTTTCAATAGAAATGAGATAAAAGGCCATTGAGTGCGACATATATAACCTAATGGCTAAATTTTTATTTTGAAAAGTAATGTTACTGATATTAAGGTCGAAATATTTCTATTTGTCTGTGTAGAATTGGTTTATGCAGGCCATGTGTGGCCACATGTGAATATAATATGAAAAACACCTCAACACCATTATAAATCGATTTTAATCAGCAGTTAATATTTTGGTAATGACAGATTTGAATCAGTCATGTTTCTTATTTATTTTTTTTAAAGATTACTTAATTACATTATTATTATTTTATTAAAGTCTTATAACATATGTTCAATAGTCATTTAAAACGTTTTCCATACATACACACACATACGTGCCACTATAATAAAGTTATAAAAAGTTATTGTTAGGTAAAACATGTTTATTATACATATTTACACGTATTATTTCGCTTGCTGCAGAATTTGGCACTAGAAACCACATTATCATTTGCTAAATCACGGACAATTTATCACCATCATTAAAGAAAAACTAAATTAATTAAAAGATAGCGAAATACCTTCTTTCTGTTTTGAAAATTTCAAAATTTAGAATACATCTGGAAAATATGATGCAATTTGTAGTCATTCATGAGGTGTGTCTCGTTTAAAATCTCAATATTAACTTGAAACACTTAAAAAATTGCATTTAGAAGGAATGGTATGTTCAGTTTTAGGACATTAATTTTTAATTCTTTTTAACTTCAGGTAGAAAAGTAAAACAAACATGGAGTTCCAGCCAGTAATAATGGCAGCTGGCAGAGGGTCAAGAATGACCGATCTGACAGCTAAATGTCCAAAAGCATTACTACCCATAGGAAATATGCCAATGATATGGTATCCAGTAAATATGTTAGAGAAAGCTGGATTTGAAGGTTTAAACATTATACATTTTAAAAAAAAATTACATACATACAAATCATTAAATAATGTTTCTGAATTAGAAAGATATGAATATCTATTTTTTTTTTCAATGTGCAGACAAACATAGAACCAAAGTGTTATTAATACATGTATTTACTTTGTTATTTTTACTTTTGACATAGACATTTGATACCAGTATTCTTGTCTGATATATTTCTTATAATAATCATTTAACAATTATAAATATTAATCACTAAAGAAATAGAGTGTATGTATTTCCAAAAGTGATATTAAACTATGCACACAATAATCAACACATTAAACATTAATTCCTTATAAATGTATATTTCAGAGGCAATAATAGTGGTTTTAGAATCATGCCAAGCAGAAATACAGAAAGCTTTAGTGGAAATTTGTCAAGTTAAAATGAGACTTGATTTTGTTGGTATATCTGAAGATAATTTAGGTACAGCTGACTCACTAAGAAATCTCAAGGATAAAATAAAGGTACAATGTTAATTTCTGTAAGGGATGAAGAAAACCTGATGATTTTTGTTTATCAAGACAAAAAAATCTGAACATTACTGAGATATATGGAAAAAAGGTTGTTTATATCAACAAAACATTTAATAACTTTAACATTGAGAATTTTTACATATTTAAAAAAAACAAAAACTACTTGCTGAGGCTGACAAATAAATCATAAGAATTTATAGTTGATACTCAGAAAGTGTGTTTACCATAAAGCTTTTTTACCCAAAAATCTTAATAATCAATGTGGATACAATGTATAAGAAAAGGCATATACTAATAGTAATTATTTTTTTAGTGGTGGAAGTAATCAAAGTTTTTATTTTACAGACAGACATATTAGTGGTCAGTTGTGATCTTGTTACAGATGTGTCATTACATCAACTAGCCAATGTTCACAGAAAGTATGACTCATCATTAACACTTTTACTCTCACCTCTACCCAGTCAGTATGTTGATATACCAACCCCTGGAGTCAAATCAAGAAAAAGACCTGGTAAGATATTAAACAATTTAAAATCTTTAAGGAAGAAAATATTTGCTTTTTAGTTTCAAAAATCTATTTTTCAGTTTTTCAGAAAATTCCTTGTTTAGATATTATCTTTCACTAATGAAATATTCAAACATTCTTGCCATGAATTTCTACATGTATATCTATACATTTATCTGTATGTCAGTCATTGAATGTTTGTTTTTGTTGTGTATCTCTTAATGACAGAATTGTTTTCTGTTATCTTACTCTTAACTGTTTTAAATCTCATACATGTATGTGTATCTGGAATGCTATTTATTTAAATCACATTATTTCACAAGATTAATATTTGACTTACTATAATATAAAAATTGTTACTTTGAAATGTTTGTTTTGAACTAGTCTATGATTATGCACATTTATTTACAGAGAAAGACTTTGTTGGTTTTGATGATAAAGGTGACAGAGTGCTATTTATGGCATCAGAAGCTGATCTAGAGGACACATTTACCATGAGGAAATCTGTTTTAAAAAAGTAAAATTATCTTAGTACTAATACATAATAATCTGGTCTCAGTCATACAAAGTTGAACTGTAGTAAAGGAGGTGTGATCAAATGAGTTTTTCTGTTAATACTACTGTAACAATAGGACATAAAGCTGCATTAAGTTTTCTTATGAAAAAAATTAAAACAGTGCTGATCTAATTAATGTTTTTCCTAATTAACAATGTTACATTTGGTTCAACCATAAAAGCTCGAATAAATACAGAAATATGTAACAGTAATTTCCCAGTGAGATTTAGCCTGTGGGATCTAATTTTAGAACATGGTTACGTCATGAAAAAAGCAGATCATTTAAACACAACTTTCAAAAAGGTAAAATACGATAAATTAAACACAGAAATTCCTTGAATTTGTCATTTGTGACTTAGTAAGGGATACATAACACCATTTCAAATACATCTGGATATAAATGACGGACAGTTAATGCAATTTGTCATGTTTCACCTTCGATTCATGAGTTTTTCCATACAACCGTGTGCATACTCCAAGCGCATAATGATCATCAGTAAACATTGACCAACCAATTAGAGTTTTCCGTTTATTTACAGCTAAAAGAAATGAAATTTTAGAAAATGAATCTCACAGATCATGATTAGAGGATATATATTATTTAAAAAATATTTTTTTAGAAAATCAAAAAAAAAAAAAAATTTCAGAAAATTGAAATACTTAATGCAGTTTTAACATCCTTGTCTCTGATAAAGGGTTAATGAAATCTGAAACTGTTCTACTAAGTGTATATTCACCAAAAAAGCATATTTTTGATCCTGTTGTGTGGGACTAGTAGATCATATCATATTTGTATCACCCTTCTGTTCTCTTTAATATTTTCCACTAAAAACTATGGGTGACCTTAAGTAACATGGTACCATTACAAAGGAAGTGATGACAGTATTTTGGAATATGACACTACATAATATCCTCTTAAATCTATAATAAAAGTTAACCATTTAAAACTTAGAAGTCCAAATTGAATTATTTAATGTTGCAGAAATTAAAGATTGATCAATAAATAATTTAATTATGTATTTTGTAAGTACAGGTAGGCCCAAATTATTAACACACTGGGTTTCCCTGACAGCAATGTCAGCAGTCAATATGAATATTCTTAAAGGTATTGTATACATTACAAGAACAGAGCAGAAAATTTCAGTATAATAATTTATGATTTGAACAAAATACATGTACATAGTTACTATGTCCAGAACCAACTTCCTTGATATAATTTTAATAATCTTATCTTTGAAGTGTGGGCATAATAAGGTTACAAATGGAATTGTGTTATACTCCCAAGTTAAGATTGTGTCAAGCATAGCAAGGAAGTCAGTTTCAGACTTATAAAAAACTTTAAATTTGGAAGTATAAAAAAACTGTGGCAGTAGTTATGGTGCCAAATTAATTGAGGGGTTTATAATTAGATTTTGCTACATGTTAATGTGTATAATACAAAGCTTAATGACCAAAATCAGTGAATTCAGAATGAATGTTTTAAGCCCTGCTCTATATTCAGTACAGATACAAGTATACATGTTTTCTATTAACAGACATCCCTTCATCAATATTAAATCAGGATTAACAGATTGTCATTTATATGTAATGAAGAAATGGATTATTGATTACTTAGCTGATTCACAGTAAGTACTTGTGTATTGATATTGGTAATGTATAAATGCACAGTCTTAAGTATTATGAATGGAGTGAGTAAGGATATTTTGTGCACAAGCCAAGATTCTTTTACCTGTATTTAGGCTAACAGTTCTTGGATGTTGAAGTAACTGAAGTAACCAGGAGAAAACACAAACCATCAGAAAACAAAATTTCTCCCAATAGGATTAGCCTAAGTGGGATTCTGTCATAGATAGTGGGAAGCACTGTGAGTGGTAAATGCTAGCTTTAGACAACTCAGCCATGGAGACTTCCTTAAGCATTTGACTTATGATGAATGTTAAAGTATCCAAATTACAATTAGAAATTTATTATGTTGAAAAGCAGGAGAAACTAAAAAAATATCTGTTTTAAAAAGATGATTAAAAGAAAAGCTACATGTAGATTCATTGAAAATTTGTGTTTCACAAAAATTATGACTTCATAGAAATATTCATCATGCCGTCAGAAAGACAAACCAATGAAAATTTATTTATTTACAGAGACAAAACCTCAGTAAAAGGAGAGCTTGTTCCATATTTAATAAAGAAACAGTTTGCAAAGCCAAAAAAACCTGAAAAAGAACTACTAACAACAAATGTGTCTATAATATCAGAGGAAGTAAAGCCAGGTAATACATGTGCTTTTGTACATAACATTGGTAATTTCTGGAAAGTTTTCCTGAGACATGTGCTTTTTGTACATAACCTTATTCATTTCTCACAATTTTTCCTGAGAGCCTTGGGAAGCTACCCCTATTCATAACACCCAATCTGGAGACAGGGTTGCTTTTTCAGGGTTTTGGGGTTCTACTGTTTTAAGGTTCTGAAGACTTAACCCTTGTTGTTGTCACTCAGCTATCCTCAGGTTTTCTCATGTCTACAATAAGAGGGTGAGACATATGCCTTTGTGGTTATAAACTTACTGTAGAGGACATTTTTCAATACTCAGTAATTAGTGACATTGTTACTCTTCACTAAAACCTTTTATCCAGTCTTAGGTAAAAAAATACATTATGCATGTAGTTAAATATGCTGAAATAATATATATATATATATTTATTAATAACTTCATCATAAAGCCAGGTATCATTTGTTCAGAAATTTATATGTATATGTTCATGTTTAACTATACTTCTTTATTCTTTTCATACAGATATTTTTAGTTTTTCATCAGAAGATGAAATTATAACACAAATAAGGGAAATGTCCACATGGATAGATCATAAAGGTGACATGAAAGAGTGTTACCATGGTGACAGAATAAGGTGTTATGCTTATGTCCAAAATAATGGTTTCTGTGTCAGAGCAAATACGATTTCAGCATATAATGAATCAAATAAACAGGTATGTGTAAGGGAGATAACTTATCTCTATGAATATCAGCATATAATGAATCAAATAAACAGGTATGTGTTAGGGAGATGATTTATCTCTACAAATATCAGCATACAATGAATCAAATGGGTATGTGTAAGGGAGATAATCTACAAATATCAGCATATAATGAATCAAATGGGTATGTGTAAGGGAGATAACTTATCTCTACAAATATTGGCATATAATGAAATAAACGGGTATGTGTAAGGGAGATAACTTATCTCTACAAATATCAGCATACAATGAAAAATAAACAGGTATGTGTAAGGGAGATAACTTATCTCTACAAATAATTGCTTTGTTTGAAAAGGATCATATGACTCAATCAAATTGATTCCATTCATCATAAGTGATAATTTGAATAGAGTTGAATTATTGAATTTATTAAAATTACCTTATTAGAAAAAGAATAATTAATCTTAAACTCATCATGGCTGTAAAGTAAAAGAATTTTGAACATTTTTTGTAAAAAATTATTATTGTTACAAAAATATGACATGAATTTTAAAAGATGGTTGTGCAAAAGGAGATTTTACTTCTTTAATAAAAACAAATATTTTGGAAAATTTTCTGGCTTATGCTATCGCATAGCACTTTTATTTAAATTTTAGAAAAGGTCTTATAATTTGATTACATTTTCAAGATTTAGTTATTGCAGTTGACCAGAATATACTACATGTATCTGTATCACCATTACTTATCTGTTGTCATTGTGGACTTGCATGTAGTTGATATTAGAGTTAAAAATTTTATTAAGTTGTAAGATTGTTTGCAATGGTTACTATGTGAATATCTGACAAACAATGGTTATAACAGCTAGGCATTGAATTATGATTTATACTTGTTACTATATTTTTTAGATTCCTCGTTTACTACCACAGCTAGCACCAAGCAGAAATATCACCTCTGTACATTCTTCAGCTACTATAAAGGAAAAATCTCAGGTAAGAGAAATTTAATAATTAACAATTGAAATGTTTTAAAATGATGTTAAATGTATAATCAGTGTCATAGTGTGCTATGATTAGTTTGCCTTGCAAAGTTTTTAAATTAATATTGACAATGCACATCTTTTTAAAACAATAAGATTGTTATATTTTCATTAAATATGTAAAACAATATATACATGTATATCATCGATTTCAAGACTAAAAAATTCCCTTTTACAACACATGCACATCAGGAAGAGTCCAGTAGATGCAATAGAAAAGAAGAACATGCATGTGCATCTAAGACCAAGAACACGATTTTTCGACTGAAATATAGTCCACAATTAACAACACATTATTTTTGTTGATTTTAAAATTATTATAATTATTATTATTATTATTATTATATATCTTATATTCTCAAAAATACATATGTTTATGAACCGTTCTTGTAAAACCTTGTAAACACACTTTTTTGTCGTGTCAGCTGTGTTTGTTTATCTACGGTATTGTACATGTACTTCTGGATTGTGTATGGCATTTTAAATGTATTCATACATGGAGTCACATGTTTTTTGTTATTTATAGTCTAATTTATAATGAACACAACTGCTCTCAAGCTTGGAGAAATGGGAATGTCACAGGGCAAATGAAAATATAAACAAATAAACTAAAATAATAGATTAAAGTGAAATGATGGTACATGTATTTTACACCCCATTTAACATTTTTATTTCTATATATATATAGAAATACACTTTTATATATAGACTTTATATATATATATATATATATATATATATATATATATATATATATATATATATATATATATATATATATATTTAGTTCATGGAAGGTGAAAGAAAACAGAATACCTGTTCAAAAAGACCAACCTTCATTAAGAGAATTGACAAACATTTTGACACCATGATCCGAGTCCTCATTTGAATTCAACCATCTAAAAAGTTGTTTTAGAACACTTAGCCACCTTGGCTTCTTTAATAAAAAACTGTCTGTATAATGCCAATCATTCAATGGACTTCTATATATCTGGTCACTGTAATTGTTTTATTTCTGGTAATCAAGTTTTATTTTAAAAATTTTATATAGCACAATTTAAGTACATTGTTTTGAAATAAATGAATCTGGAAATCAATTTAATTCATGGTCAATATATTGCTGTGAAAAATAATTAGATTTATATACAATTCTAGATTGAATAGAGTACCTTATTAAATCTGTATAATGAATAAAATATAAGAACCTTTTTGAATTTGAATCCATGTCTTTAAGATCACAAAGTATTTTATCAATTACATGTACATCTGATTGCTAAGGTTACTTTAACAATTTTATCACGATATAGGTAGGAAGTGAGTGTCTAGTAGCGGAAGGAGTTACAATAGGAGAAAAAGTATCTATCAAGAGATCTATAATCGGAAAACATTGTAGCATTGGTGACAAATGTAAAATAGCAAACTCCCTTATAATGGACTATGTAACAGTATCTGAAAGGTAAGTTTTATGTAAATTTTAAGACTAGAATCAGTTACATTGTGTTTTGTGCCCAATTTGAGATTATTTAAAATATACATGTATTATCATGGCCATTGGTTCTAGAATGTTGGAGGAAATGGGTGTAGCTGCAGGAAACCATTGACCGTTTTCATCTAAGCTGTTAATATTTATCACATTAAAATCTGCCTGTATGGGATTAGAACATATGCATGGAGAGCTACTGTAGACTGTGCTATACACTTTGCCAACACATCCTTGTCCTCTTTTTTATTACTTCTTGATCAAAACATGGGATCTGCCTAAGTGAGATTTGAATACAGATGGTGAGGCACATGTAAACTGACATGTTTAACTGACCAAAAAATGTCATATTATGTTTCCATTTTCTTTTATTACCCTCTTACAGAAAATGATTTCAGCAGTTGTGTTACAGTTTTGGATGATACTATATTCTTATTGGATTATGCTATGTAATAACTATAAAGTACTAATGGTGAAGTGTTTAAATTCATAACAGTTCACTTTAAGCTGTACTTTTTAATTTGAATTTCTTCATTTTCATGACTTTTGATGTACTTGTGTTGATAAGCTCTTTAAACTTTGTCAGTTCATGATACAGTGATATTTTTATTTCATGTTTAAGCTGTAACATACAAGGAAGCATTATATGTGCAAATTCACACATTGGTGAAAAATGTGAGCTAAAAGATTGTATAGTTGGTGGAGGACAAAATATTATCTCAATGGGTAAGTAATATTTGTATGACTACGGTCATAGTGTCAGAACGCTGTTTAATACAGATGTACATTCCAATTAAGACAGAAGCACTTTAAAATAAGGTATTTTGTCATAACTCACAACTTGTTGTAAGAATCTGAATAAACCTATGCCTAAAAAGATATTCACAATTGTTTAAATTGGGTAAAATTTCTGCTTACACAGGTTAATTTACTAAACAATATTTATTGGTTTTTATACGCCCGTCATATGACGGGACGTATTATGTTACGGTGCTGTCCGTCCGGGCGGGCGGGCGGGCGGGCGGGCGGGCGGGCGTCTGTTAACAATTTGTATTCCGTTCAATAGAGACCACAAACATTTATGGATTCAAATGAAATTTGGTATACAGCTTTACCATGGTAATACCTTGTGCAAGTTCGAATTACAACTTTTTCGGATTATTTTTGGAGGAGTTATGCCCCTTTTTTAACTTAGAAATTTTTGTATGTATGACCATGTGGTTTCCGATCATCAGAGCCTACAACTATTTATGGATTCAAATGAAACTTGGTATACACATTTACGATGTTATTATCTGGTGCAAGTTCGAATTACAACTTTTTCAGATTATTTTTGGAGGAGTTATGCCCCTTTTTTAACTTAAAACACCTTTTTATCATACTGCACAGATCACGACAACAGTTCAAATTATAATTAAGCTTTATAGATATAAATTATTTCAGGTTGGTTAAAAAAAAGGTTCTCAAAACATTTCAGACAAAAAATGTATTTGTTTCCTAAAATCTTCCTGCATGCAATGCTTAACACATGAAAACACTGCCATGACCTAACATTATATTTTAAACTTCTTCCTTCTTGGAAATGAATATGAATTATATAGCAGTCTACCACTATCCATTTAGCAATATATTTTTACATACATATATCCTAGTTGTACTTATACTTCTCATTAAGGAATGGAACAATCTAGAGGATTAGTGACGAATTCATTCGGAACATCCTCTGGATGTGAAATGATAAAGGCGACAACTTTCTCCTTTTTAGCAGCATATATTTGCATCTTGGGGACCTTGAAAACTCCTCGATAGATTTTGCTAAAAATTTCTGAGGTTATGGAGTCTAATGCGATCTAGCTATCTAACTTGGTGAAATTTTTGGGAAAAATCGGTATCATACTTAATTTTGGGGTCAAACATGCGAAAAATGAATTTTTTTCCAAAAAACAATTGCGTTTAACGCACTCCTGTTCAATAACAGTTCATTGTACGAAAAAGTCGTCCATTAACCGAAAAATGTTTAAGATCTGACGGAAAAGACGGTATTTTTATATTTTTTCTATCTTTTACATAAAATCCACAATAACTGTTTAAAGTCGGCGCTATCATCCAAAAACAATTTAACGTACCGTTTTGAATTCGTACCCATATTAAAGTAACCAATTCTTTACCAAATTATTGGTAGGTTTGGCACTTATCCGTTAGGTCTGTGTCAAACTTTTGAGTGGCAAGTTCTGTGGATGAGCTCTACTGATAGAAATCCTCTAGATTGTTCCATTCTTTCCCGCGAAACCCCTAAAGGTGTTGCCACACTAGTAAATAGTACTACTCGATCAATATAACACGGGCGTATAATGCTACGCTCGGCGGTGCTCTTGTTTTTTATTAAAAAGGTTGTTTGGATGTGAGCTTCCTCTGAGTTTGGTTCACAATAATAAGTACAATAATAAGTTCCAGATTTTTTAGAAGCAATGCTTGCATATGATGACATTTAAGTGTCTATAAATTTGGCAGCAATGTTGCAGATAAACATTGCATACTGCTTGGTCTTGTATTGGCACTGAGCCAAAATGTAGTTTCCCCCTTCAAGATAATTATAAATCCTTTTTCACTTGCTTTTGAGCAAAAAGCATCAAGATCATAATGGTGAGGTATAAATGTACAAGTATAATTTAAAGTTGCTTTTAGTAGTGCTTTTGGTTGTTGATATACTTAAAAATAATAATTTCTTCTTCATATTTCAGGAAAATTTACAAATGAGGCTATTGTTGACAGAATGATGGAGATATAATGTTTGATACAAGATATACTAGCCATTATTTATTTCTGATGATATATTGATAAACAACAGGAGCTTAAGATTGACATCATGTTTCTAAAATGCCATGTCATTGGTGGAAATAATATGATACTTAACAGTAATAATGATAATATTTATACATGTTTCTTAACAGCCATGTACTGATAAAAACATTACTATATTATGGATAATGAAAACTTCAAATTGATATACGTGTACATGTACATATATTTCAAGTGAAGCATTGCTACTCCAGAATCGGAAGAAGAGGTTGGGTTTGTAAGATCAATTATGGTTATACAACTTGAATATGTTCGTGTTCTAGAGATGTTGTACATTGAAGTAATTTTTGTGGTCATCAAATGTGAACTAACCGAATTCAATACTTTACCGAAAAAAAAAAAGAAAAAAAAAAGGCATTTTTCACTGAATTTAAAACGAACAATTTGGTTCATGAAAAACAGTGTGTGTACATATCCAATTCTAATATCTCTGTTTGTTTTGGTTTCAGGGATCTTTAAATAACACCTGAAGATATCTTGAACATATTTATAGATAAATCTACAGAAATGAAAGTTTTTGCTATGTCATATTGCTGAAAAATTGCTGATGCAATGTAAAACAATATGTAACCAACCAACCATATTGAAAACTAAAATGATAAACCCTTATTAAATGATGGTAGGTGGTTTGTACCATTTCTGAATTAGGATTTATGTGCTTAAATTACTAAATATCTGAAGTGAAAGCATCTTATGAGTGACCAAAACCTTAATATGTTGTAGATAATACAATGGTGAAAATAAGAATGCTGAAATTGTTTACCTATTAAAAATAGCTATTACATATTTATAAATGGATTAGTTAAGTTCAAATTTTCTATTTAGAAAGAAGATGTATGTCCATTTAATATACCAGTATGAAATAGAATTTCCGATTCATTATTAGCTCAACTGGCAATAGCCAGCTGAGCTTATGGCATGGCGAAGCGTAAACTTTAACCTTCTCCTCTGAAACTACTGGACCAATTTTAACCAAATTTGGTGTGAAAGGTCCCTAGGTGATGTAGATAAAAGTTTGCACAAATCAACTTCCTGCGGCATCCAAGATGGCCGCCGTTACTATAAATACATGTACCAAAAAGTGATAAATGGCTGATACACGTTTATTCAACAACCGATTTAGTTCAAATTTGGTATTTAGAAAGTAGATGCATAGCCATTTAACATATATAACAGGTTTTTCAGAAACATTTTTTATTGGGTCGCTATTAGCAGAATATTCAAATAAGGTGCTATATTTAGCCAATTCTTTGAAAATCTTCTCCTCAGAAACTACTGGACCTATTTGAACCTAATTTGGTATGTAAGGTCCCTAGGTGATGCAGATTAAAGTTTGCACAAATCAACTTCCTGTGGCATCCAAGATGGCCGCCATTAGCATAAATAGCAAAAAGTGATAAATGGCTGATACACATTTATTTAATTACCAATTTAGTTCAAATTTGGTATATATAAAGTAGATGCATAGCCATTTAACATATATAACAGGTTTTTCAGAAACATTTTTTATTGGGTCGCTATTAGCAGAATATTCAAATAAGGTGCTATATTTAGCCAATTCTTTGAAAATCTTCTCCTCAGAAACTACTGGACCTATTTGAACCTAATTTGGTATGTAAGGTCCCTAGGTGATGCAGATTAAAGTTTGCACAAATCAACTTCCTGTGGCATCCAAGATGGCCGCCATTAGCATAAATAGCAAAAAGTGATAAATGGCTGATACACGTTTATTTAATTACCAATTTAGTTCAAATTTGGTATATATAAAGTAGATGCATAGCCATTTAACATATATAACAGGTTTTTCAGAAACATTTTTTATTGGGTCGCTATTAGCAGAATATTCAAATAAGGTGCTATATTTAGCCAATTCTTTGAAAATCTTCTCCTCTGAAACTACTGGACCTATTTGAACCTAATTTGGTGTGCAAGGTGATGCAGATTAAAGTTTGCACAAACCGTGGCATCCAAAATGGCCACCATTATCATAAATAGCAAAAAGTAATGAATGGCTTATACACATTTATATATCATACAATTTGGTTCAAATATGGTATATAGACAGTAGTTGTATAGCCATTTCACATACATATCATTTTTTTCTAAAACATTTTAGCTCAACTGGCAATAGCTAGCGGCATGGCTATGTGAAATTCACATGCAAAGAAAGTGCCAGTTGAGCGATACAGGCCCTTTTGGGTCCTTGTTTGTTGACCCAATATTTTGGGATTTCATGCCAATTTTTGGACAGTCTTATCAACATAAACTGCTGCCCCATATAAAGCCAAACTGATTTAGTAAATTCCTTGGTTGTTGCAGATTAACAATTATGCTTGACATGGACATCCATGATACTAAAAATAGATATATAACTGTTACAGATTTATTCATGAACCAATTTAATTCAAATCTCATGAAAAGAGAATAGATAAATGTATATAACTTTTTGTCACAGGTTTTCAAAAAAAAAAAAAAAAAAAAAAAAAAAAAAGGGTTTCTTGTCCTTATTTTTAATACATGTACATAGTATGAACTAAAACATTTTCAAAGATTTTTAAAATCCCTGTTTTAGAACAAGTAGGCTTAATTGAATATGTTTTAGTGAATAATCATTGTTTGATTAACATTCAAAAAGTGTCTTAAAGCTGCATTAAGTTTTCCAAAGAAAAAAAATAAAACAGTGCTAATCTAATATTTAAATGATGTTCCTAATGAACAATGTTACATTTGGTTCAACAATAAAAGCTCGAGTAAATACAGAAATTACAGTATTTACCCAGTGAGATGCAGCATTTTGGATCTAATATTAGAACATGGTTACGTCATCAAAACCCGGGTCATTTAAACACAACTTTCAAAATGTTGAAATACGATAAATTAAACGCAGAACTTCTTGAATTTGTCATTTGTGACTTAGTAAGGGAAAAATAACGCCATTTCAAATACATCTGGATATTAATGAAGGACAACTGATGCAATCTGTCATGTTTCACTCTCAATTCTAGGCTTTTCGGTACCTGTGAGCATGCTCCAAGCTCATAATTACCATCGTAAAACACTGACCAACCGGTCAGAGGATTCCGTTTATTTACAGCTAAAAGAAATAAAATTTTAGAAAATGATTGTCACGGATCCTGGTTAGAAGATATCTACTTTTAAAAAAATATATTTTTAGAAAATCAAAAAAAATTCAGAAATTTGGTAAACTTAATGCAGCTTTAAATGACTAAAAAAATTTAAAAATGCAAATTAAGTGTCATTTGAATGATATACTGGTAGGCCCTGTAGAACCTCTTGAGGAATTATCGAGAAATTGATAATACACATGTACAAAGTAATATCATCCAACTAAAACTCAACAAATTTAAAATTTTTATTTCAAAAAGTTCCAATTTCATATCAATAGTAGATAAAATATAAATAATAGTTTAACAGTTCTTCATAGAAATGAAAACATAAAATATACATGAACAAACTGGTACTAATAAAACTGGGAAGAGCCAGAGTCCCTGCATGTTCCTCCCTTCCCCAAAATTTTGACCTATTTAACTATTATTCTTGTTTATAGCATCATAAAGGCACAAACAAGTCTAAAAGAAATGTGACAAACTAACAAACATAATATCTGTCCACACATGACAATGATTACTGGTAATACGTGATTAAAATAATGAAAGTATAGAGAAAGATATCAGTATACACAGAAAATCAACAATTAAAAAATTATATGTCAAACCACATGTTTATCAACCTTGTTCAAAGTGTATAATCTGTGTATTCATGCAACAGACATAGGTTTTTGGAAACTGTTGGAATTTTTTTTGCATAATTTTGTTAGTTATATACATTTATAATGTAAAAATTGTCTGGCCAAATAACAAAATTAAATGTGGTCAGGCATGCAGGTTACGGTATTGTTAGTACACCCAAAGTATACACAATTATAAATCTAACTAGAATTATGCATGTAATTAACATTTATGATGAAAAGGTGTTCAATTATAGTTATATTTGATTGACAGTGATCTGTCAACTTTGGTTTTGGCAATGATATGCATATACACTGGAAATAGTCCTAATGATTCAGTTTTGACATATTAATTATTATACATATTAATAATAAAGTTTTCATAGAGATCCTGATTATCGTGGTAAAATCAAACAGTGATTAGACAAGGGGGGTCTCCATTTAGAGTCAACATAATTCAGATTGAACTGTTTGAAAGTTATTCCATCTAAAGTTTTTCCATTAGCACTTTTCATCTCCAAGTACATTCCTGAAAGAAATTATAAAGTATTTTAAATACATGCAGACTATATCTGCTTAAAATCTACTTTGCATAACAGTTTTATCAAATCTCGCATAGAATAGATATTGTCTATTCCATTGCATGTAATTACAACTTAAAAAACAGATTTATATGGGTTACAAAATTAACACAATTGTCATTGTCAAAAACGTGTTATGTTTTGAGATAATTTTTAGGATGGATAAAGCTATTATAAGGCAGATTTTTGGTGGTTTCTGAGAAAAATAATATTAACAATATTTGTTATACCTATGTCACTTCTTGGAGGCAATGATATACTCCTCGTCCAATCTGGTTCTTCTATGGTCAATAAATCTCGTATACTTTTGGCAACAATCTAAAAAAGTTTTGAATTTTAAAATTAACTTGTAAACAACATTTAAAAGTGCATGAAAATACAGACAATGTTTATTTTATGTCTGAATTAAAATTAAACATGCCAAGGCACATGAAATACACTAAATAATCTTTTGAACTTGCTTGAATAGATTTTTTACAAACCTTGGCCGTATAAACTGTAAAGTAGATCCAATCTGCACAATATCAATTATTTCATCTTTTAAACAATGCTAATTTTGGAGAGAAAAAGAGACTTTCCCTTAATTGTAATGTTTTGTTTTGTTTTAAATTAATACTTAAAACCAACAACTCATTTGCAGAGTATTATTTGTTTTTACCTTGATGTGTTCAAAGTCTGTTATTCCAATTTTTGGTAAAGCTGAAGCATCAATTCTGATTAATTTTCTACCATTTATTCTATTTTCTGTGATACAAGACTGAAAGATATATGGTATAATTTACATTATTTAATAGCAATAATAATAATAATGTTTGCCATAACTAATTATTGTAATTGAGTTTGAGCAATAAATAAAGACTATTGTTATTATCTCCAGAAATAAACAGGTCTTAAAAATTAAATTATAAAAACTCATACGTTCATTTCAATTTTTGCAAAACAATTCTTTCTACTTAATATAAAAACACACAACTGGATAAGGAAGCACACCATTGGATAAAAATAACAAGACTAGACTGCAAATAACACAGCTGGACTTATAATAACACTACTGGATTCACGCCACTAGATATGGAATCGCATAAGTTCACACTCTTCCATAAAAACAATGTTTTTCAATAATTTGCAACATAAACGTTTTTTTTTTAAATGTACAACATAAATGTAAAGGGGAAATTATCACGACATGTACCAGTGAACCCCCAAAGTTGGAATTATTAAGTTATCTACAGAGGAAGGTAACATTACAAGAGAGGTTTAACATGGATCTACCATGCAAATTGGAAATTTATGTAATAGTAAAAAAGGGGCTTGTGAGAGATTGAAAAATGAAGTGCATAGGAGCCTGAGTTTAGAAATTAAGCAGACAAAAAGCTTTGGGTTTCTCAAACATACAGAAATAAATAAGAGCAATAATAATAATAAAGAGACCTATAAAACACAAATGAATATTTCGTTTTCGTCAACTTCACGGTGACAATAATAGGATAATAGCAAGGGCATAATAAATAACGAGCCTACATAAAAATAACAAACTAGTATAGGAGACGAAATCTGGACTTAGAAGTGAGTGACATGATTCATTTTCCTTTTGTAGTTTACCCGGTAATCTGGAAAACCTAACTCTTCTATCCAATCAGCCACATTTTCCACTGTCCAGTAAAGAACACGTGGAACCGCTTCATCCTTTAAATCCTCTATCGCACTGTCCATTTTCTCCATGTCCGCCATTTCTAAACGTCGCCAAGGAGGTCACGTGATAATGATTTTCAGCGCACCTGTTATGCAAGAAAGATAACTCGTACATTGAAAATGTACATAATATTGCCATTAGAGGCTGTAACATTGAGTACGTCTACTACTACTTACAATAGCCATCTTTGTTGCTTTCGGTATTTAGATACTCGTAAACACAAAAATATATATACATATATGGCTTTCTAATTACAAATTCGGGTGAAATGTTAATGAAGTCACTGGATAAACAGGATATGTTACTTTACATTTCTACTAGTGAATGCAAAATAGATCAAAATATGAATATTTACCAATTTTCAGTTTTTCCTGGCTTTAATTACAAGACATTAACATATAAAATCTATTTTTTGTTTGCTGAGAAAGTATTTTTGAAAGTATATTAATCAAAGGTTTCTATACATGTATAAAAAAAATAAATAATAAAAAAAAAAAAAACCCCGTGATATAGCCATCTTCAGTCGTGTTACAACATTATTACACCAGAATAGCTATCGCGTTTAATATTAAGCTTATAAGAACCAAGGCGAAAACAAGACAGACAATTAAAAATGTTTTATGTTTACTCGGTAAGTAAGAACATACTGCTGTGAGCGTGAGATAATTTTTTCTGAACTTTATTAAGTTACATCGAAAGAATTTTATTCTTCGAAAATACTTAATATATTATAAAAAATTACTACTTTAAAGGCTACTGTAAAGGCAAAGGTGCTGGAAATTTACCTTTTTTGGTAATATTGTGAAACAGTTAAGTTACAAGTTGAAAGTTAAAATTCCAAATATAATAATAATTTAATGATTAGGTATTACTTGTACAGCGATATAAAACGGATTAAACGTCGCTGGGTTTTATTATAAAGTTTCTTTTAGTGCAAATTGTTTTGACACTCAAAACTTCATTTGTGAGTGCATGTTCGTATTAAATATTTTATTATTTTGAAACAAAGTAACTACATTAGTGGTGTAATTTAGGTTGCAGGGGGGGGGGGACTCTTGTAGATCTGTTGTATCATACAGTATGTGATTTTTTGAAATGCTTATATTGTTGATTATATTTGAGCAGAGTTATCCGTGACATATTATGTTTCATATTTGCCTGGGCATGCCAGTAATTAATCACATTATTTTTGGTACTAACTATTATAAATAAATATATATATATATATATATATATATATATATATATATATATATATATATATATATATATATATATATATAGACAAAGTATCTTAAAGTCTGTACCCAACTTTAAAGTCGTAAAACTTTATGGAAACCTTATTTTAAATATGACATGCAGAATAAAATGATATGGAATTTATTAAAGGTAATCAATCTTTAGAAATAATGGAGAGTAATAAGAGAATCACAAACCTTACCGAAAAAGTTATAATTACCTAAACTCAAAGTTTTTAATTACTGACACATAAAATTAAAAAAAAAAAATTCGAAATCGTTATAAATTTAGGGAGAAACGTCAAGTGTACGCTAACACACACAAATCCAGGTTTTCATTAATTTAAATATGCATGTTTTTGTTTTTGGCTTCACACGTGTGTCCTTGACATTTGATATCAAATACACGGCCTTTAGACAAAATCATAGACTTGGTTGCCTTTTTTCAAGATATTGTTTTTTGAATTACGATATTAAACATTGACCTTTACCTGTATTTATTTCCTTATAAATAATTTAAACTTTATACAGTATGTTAAAATTATAAAACATGTACGCAACCGAAAAGGCATAAAGTGAAAAAAGCGAAGATGAAAAGTTGTTTATTAATTTTTTATTGCATTTTGCGTTCGTGATTTGTATACTGACTAATATAGCTTTGTTAACACTATGGATAAAGTTGTATAATATATATAATGTGTAAAATAAATAACATGACCCGTAGTTCCAGATGACAATACGTCATCCTTACATTCAATATATATGTTATACAGCAAGATAGGAAATATTAGGTTACTCCGACTTTTGGTAATTCCAGATCATAAAAATCAACGTTTTATTCTTTTGAACAAAATCAAAATTGAATAAAAAATAATAATAAAAGGAAAGGTTATAGTACATCATGTGTAGAATCTATATAAATCTGAAATAAGCTAGTGTTTTTGTGTGTAGATACCCTCCCCCGCAAAAGAAATCATAACAAAGGTAATAAGGAATTAGGGAATTTGATAAACGTATACGATATTTTGATCCGTTTTCCAGAAAACTGATTGAAAAAGCCGTTATATAAATTTCAGCTAAGTCAATCAATACCATCTGTTCCTCATATCCAATGTCCGTCCAGGTCATCAGCTGATTTAGATGACATGGACGTGTCTGTTAATTGTCGTTGTCATTGGTTTCTTGTAATTTGCTTTTAAGCACTTGTACCATCTAGATAGTACAGAACATTAAACAAACGTTATTGATCACCATAGTTAGATTTTTTGGTTTTAATTTTATTTCATTTCAATGATAATAAATGTATTTAGAGAAACCTACGGCTTTCGTTAAAGAATACCTGTTACATATAAGAACCTTACAAACCATATGATCTGATTTTTATGCGCTTCAAAATTGACCAATGTTCTTTTTATTACTAGTTATGGTCTCTATTTATGTGTCTACATGTATTCTTTGTTTAGTGTAAGTGCTTGGGGTGTTTCAAAGGACGTCGTTTTAAACCGATTTTAATTTATATCTTACGCAGCATGCAATATGTCTCTGCGCAAATTTATAGATGAGCCAATGAATGACAAGTTCAATTCCGTTTTTTGAAAGTTGTGTCATAAATGCCAATACAATAAAACTAATGTTTAATGTACCATTCCTAAAATATTTGGTCGTCAGACAAAAAGACAAATCAGTAAGTATCCTGGGGGTACTGTGTAAATGACCTAACACATAAAGCAATTAAAACGATATGTCTCTTTATCTGTTATCAAGGCAATTTAGGGAAACAAATAGTTTTGAAGAATAACATATCCTCTTAAGCTCATTAGGAATTTTTTCAAACAATAATAAAACTTTAAATTTAGACATCGAAATATGATTAAAAGAAACCAAATTCTATTACCCCTACTCCACAAAATATTCCAAAACTATTCTTAGATTACTGGAAAAGAATAGCTTCCACTTAGAACTCTTATTTGTTCATAAAGGTATAGATAATGTTGTGGATGCATACACTAAAAACATTGAAGAAAGTAGACGATTCTTACAAAATCCTGCTGGTAAATATGAAAATTAAAATCTTGAGACATTAAAATCCCTTCTGCCCCGGGTCCCGACTTCCACTGTACTATGCCAAAAATGCAGCTGATCACACAAGAACGAACAGTTTGCAAATTGATATATAATTTCTGATCTCGTTTTTAGGCAATTTTTTTATTTAACAAAAATATGGTTTTGCGTGTCTTAGGATGCAAAATGGAAGTTTTATGTAGATTTTCATCTTAATATACCACCAAATTGCAACATATGGAGTTATGTTTTGACAAAAAAAATACATAGTCACGTTCAAGGACACACGGATTATAACATTTTTGCCCTTAAGTCTGGGATTTATTTGCGGGATCACGACCCGTGACGTAAAAATGTCATGGTTAAAAGATAAAAGTTAAAGTTTAAGTTTTTTCTTGAATGTTCTATGACATTTCTTTTTTATTCATAAATCTTATCTCGAATAAGATTGAATGATTTAATGAGTTATTGAATCATAAACACTAAATTTTCATGCCAGGGTAAATTTTAATGTTTATAATGAAAGACTTAGAAAATAGATGAAACCTACAATTATCTTCTTCAAAATGTATCTTATAATGACGCTGTGTAAAGAGTGAAATGAAAAAAAAAAACCTTACTTATTCAGCAAAATAAAACATTCTTTTAAAATGATAGTACAATGTATATAAATATTTTCAAACGTACCTGATGGCACTGCGAAGAATTTTAATCATAGATTTAGAAAAATAAAGTTAAGACTATATCATAAATATTTCGAGTCTAAATTCAGAAACGGGTCAAATCAAGTGTATTTGTTCTAAACAGAGTGTTTAATTTTTGCAATTTCAACCTATAAAAATAGTGTTTAATTTTTGCCATTTCAACCTATAATGAGCGGGCATGGCCGAATGGTACTGTCACCGGCTTTCAAAGTCAAGGATTATGGGTTCAAACCTCACTCAGGACTTGGAAATTTTCTAAGACGATTTTCATCTTCTGCCCATACTAGAGCCGTGAAAAGCTCATTACCAGAGTAGTCTTTCGGATGAGACTCAAAACCGAGGTCACGTGTCTCAGTTCACGCTAAAGACACCTCTGCAGATTTCGAAAAAAGTAGGCCACGTGTGGCCGCTACAGAGGACGCTTACAACTAGAAGCGAATGAAACAGACTGAGCAAGATAAACTAAAACTAAACTAAACAGAGTGTTTAATTTTTGCATTTCAATCTATAAACAGTGTTTAATTTTTGCCATTTCAACCTATAAACAGTGTGTTTAATTTTTGCCATTTCAATCTATAAACAATGTTTAATTTTTACAATTTCAACCTATAAACAGAGTGTTTAATTTTTGAAATTTCAATCTATAAACAGTGTTTAATTTTTGCCATTTCAACCTATAAACAGAGTGTTTAATTTTTGCCATTTCAATCTATAAACAATGTTTAATTTTTGCAATTTCAACCTATAAACAGAGTGTTTAATTTTTGCAATTTCAATCTATAAACAGTGTTTAATTTTTGCAATTTCAACCTTTAAACAGAGCGTTTAATTTTTGCCATTTCAATTAAACAGGGTGTTTAATTTTTGAAATTTCAGCCTATAAACGGAGTGTTTAATTTTTTGAAATTTCAACCTATAAACAGAGTGTTTAATTTTTGCAATTTCAACCTTTAAACAGAGTGTTTAATTTTTGCAATTTCAACCTTTAAACAGAGCGTTTAATTTTTGCCATTTCAATCTCTAAACAGGGTGTTTAATTTTTGAAATTTCAGCCTATAAACGGAGTGTTTAATTTGTGAAATTTCAACCTATAAACGGAGTGTTTAATTTTTTGAAATTTCAACCTATAAACAGAGTGTTTAATTTTTGCAATTTCAACCTTTAAACAGAGTGTTTAATTTTTGCAATTTCAACCTTTAAACAGAGCGTTTAATTTTTGCCATTTCAATCTCTAAACAGGGTGTTTAATTTTTGAAATTTCAACCTATAAATAGAGTGTTTAATTTTTGCAATTTCAATCTCCAAACAGAGTGTTTAATTTTTGAAATTTCAACCTATAAACAGAGTGTTTAATTTTTGCCATTTCAACCTATAAACAGAGTGTTTAATTTTTGAAATTTCAACCTATAAACAGAATATTTAATTTTTGCAATTTCAACCTATAAACAGAGTGTTTAATTTTTGTAATTTTAAACTTAAATCTCTTATAAAACTTTACAAATTATTAAAGAATCAATAATAATTGTCCATTTTCTCCGTTTAAAATTGTTTAAAATTTATGATATCTCTTAAAATAACAACCCTTTTATGATTCATTAAAACGCAATTCAAATATCTATATTTATTGAAGTATTCTCAAAATAAAAATAGCACAATATATTATTGCATAATTTTTCTCTTTAAGACACACATACCATTATATGCTTCAACACTAAAGTGCTTCAAGTGCATGTTATGAAGCATAAACACATCACACAAACATACCACACAAACATACCAGTCAATATCCAAATCACAACGCGAAAGGCACAGTAAAAACTTTGAAAACTGGCTGGTGCTCCAGTAAGCACTTCCCGTCTAGCTAGCTACACATGTCACGTGCAAAAACGAGTTTGAAAAAGAAATAAACATGGAATTATTATAAAATATATCCAGGATAAGTTTGATTGCAGGGACTTCATACTTATCAACAATATAATTATGACAACCATAAGACATTTTGAAGGACTTAGTAAGCCTAGGCTCGCAATATTCCTGAATTAAGATTTTTTGTAAGCAGCTTGTTTCGTAGAAAGTCCCTGTAGTGAGAACAAGCTCTACCACTTCGTATTAACTGTGAAACAAACACACCAGTACCATACGCAGGTTAAGATAGAATATTGCTGCATAGAAAATAGAAAGTTAAAAATAGAAAATTTGAAGTTATCCCTTTTGTCATATACATGTATCTTCTAAAATAGCCTTTTGTCGATGTCATTATTTAGGTACAAACCTAAATATGAAGCAGAACATGAGGAATAAGTCGTATAATTCGGAATTATTAGAAGATAGGACATCATCTATATATCTGTATGTTGGAGTTGAATGGTTTCGCAACAGTATTATTGCCACTTCAAATGAATGGAGAAACAAATCAGCAAGTAATGGTGCCCATTTGTATGCCGATTGCTTGTTGGAAACTATATATTGTCAGACAAAATAAATAAGTTGTCTATCAAAAATAACATTCTGTTGATGGTATCTTCAGTATAGTTTTGTTTTCAGACCATATGGTGTTTGACAAAATCCCTGTTGAGCACTAGATAATTGTATCCCAGCATACCGTTTTTGTAAACGAATGACAAGTTATTGATTTGTTTAAGATGCTCTTGAAATTTAGACTGATGGATAGTGGAATAAAGTGTAGAAAATCAAGAAGTTGTTATAAATTTAGGGAGAAACGTCAAGTGTACGCTAACACACACAAATCCAGGTATTCATTAATTTAAATATGCATGTTTTTGTTTTTGGCTTCACACGTGTGTCCTTGACATTTGATATATATATATATATATATATATATATATATATATATATATATATATATATATATATATATATATATATATATATATATAATATATATATATTTAACCATTGAACTGTTAAGAAATGGCATTCATAGTCGATATGAATGCCACTGGTGTGCAAGGCAAATTGAATAACGCGCGATAGCTATCGCGCGTTGTTCAATTTGCCTTGCACACCAGTGGCATTCATATCGACTATGAATGCCATTTCTTAACAGTTCAATGGTTAAGTATTCACCAGAGTTATCATTATGAAACTCAAATAAATCAGTTTTAAGCTGATGGTGAAATTCCATGCCACGGGATATAAAATTTATTGAGATGTAGTACCAAACGCATTGTTTGAGGATAATTGGGGATGTAGGAGCTTTGTTAAGGTAAGAAGATATTTTAATAAGATCAGGTTTCTCGATAACTTGTTTATGTTTAACTGGTTTTGAAAGTCCAGTTCTCAGTCTTTCCTTAAGCAGACCGTCTAGTATGCCATTGGCTTTTTTAAACTCTTTGTCTCGAACAATATCTATATTTCTATGGATGTCAGCCAAGTGTCTATTGATAGCTGCTCTGATATTTATCAGTGTGTTTCTATGATACACTGGATCCGCATTCTCTTCATTTTTGGCAGGCTTTGGCTTAACCTCGCAGTAGAATTGGGCCAGTGTTTCAGTCCGTTCGTCTACATCTACCGCAACCATATTTAATTCCATACCCATCTTTTCTTTATTCCAGTCTAAAATTTTGAAAAAAAAGAGAAAAAACTTTTTTGGCGGTTTCTAATTAACTATAGGCTTAGTTTCTGTATAAATCTATGACTAGAAAAAGAAATTGAGAGAATTGTCTGTTGTGTAACAATTGAAACAGTTTTTGATTGTTTTATTTAATACAACAATAACGTGTTTTGATTGATACCATTTTCTTTGGTGATTACACAATGTGACGCAGTCATCATTTTCCCTTTTATATAATGTTAAATTATTATTGTATTTTTTTTTCTTTTCAAATATTGCATTTTTTAAAATTTAGGTAAAACTATGAACTTTTTTTTATTTAAATGATAGATCTGTTTCTTTGGTTGTTAAGTGGTGATATACCTTGGAAAATTCTCATGCCCCAGATGGTATTTTTTTTGGTTGCTGGAGCCTGTCTGGCTTCAAACAGTCTCTCGAGCTCATCTTTGGGTACAGATTTGAATCTCTTGGGTTCTGGCTCAGCGGAGGGAATTGCTGGAGGGCGCATCTCTTCTACTGGTTGTTGTACAATGGCAACGGAACCGGCAGCTAGTATTTCTAAATCATGAAGGTTAATTGTTGAAAGAAACTCCTCATCACTGGACGACATTTCCCAACTTTCTGGTGGATATAAATCAAAATTTCCCAGCGGGAATTCTAGCTCAGATTCAGGTTCAGAACTGTTTTCCATAGTCACTGATAATCTAGGTATATCCCGATAAACGGCTCAAAGGGATAGCAGACGGTAAAATATTTATCTGCAGAATTTTTTTGTTTAAATATATTATTTGTTTTTATTTTCTTCAGCCATATTTAATTTTTATTTGAATACTTTTGCATTAAAATTTTGGGATTTTTTATATTATGAGCTATAAAAATTAAGTAGGTAAAATCTCGTTTTTCCGGCATCTTAAAAAGGTAAACAAAGTAGCCATTTGTAGTTCCTTCATTTGTAGTTCCATGTGTATTGCAGCTTATGTATTCATACGCCAGTCAAGTGATCAATGGCATTTACAGTCCATATGAATGCCATTCCTCTCAAAATAAGTTATTTAGAAGAATCGCAGTGCAAATGTAAATATATATATATATATATATATATATATATATATATATATATATATATATATATATATATATATATATATATATATATATATATAATGTTTTCATTTTATTTGTATTTTTTTTTTTCATTTTGAAAAATGCTGAAAGTTTATCTTGAAACTTAAACCATTGAGATGTTATCGTGTTTAATCCCTGTTTTAAGTTTTGTGACAATACGTCCAGAAATAAAAAAGAGCTAGCAAACATTTGAGTGAAATAACCAAAGGACTTTAACCGTGCTTTTAACAAAGGAGTACAGACATCGGAAACAAACTCGAATATTTACAATAGAAAAATAATTTCTACGTTGAACCCAGTTTGATTTTTGTTTTCATTATTCGCATAAACATCGGTTTTTCACATCGCGCATGAATACCAATTCTGGTTTTTCCCTAACTGACCTATTTTTAGCTATCTGTTTTTATCTCACAAAACCACGTACATACTTCGATATTTCTTTCTTTTTTCAAGTTTTTTCACGTTATAGCAAAATAAATATTTTTTTCAAAAAATAAAAAATATTTACAATACCTATTGAATTCCTATGATGAATTCATTGTAGAAAATCTAGAACATTAGGTAATTCCCGTGACCTACTTTTATCAATCTATTTTTAACATTCAAGCCATCACATTTTATAGTGTTATTTAATCAAACATACATTGAAAATGAAAGAAAAAATATTGAATTTTAAATAAATAAAAAAAAAAGAAATAAAATATTTGTTTCGATTTTTATTGTATACTTAAAAATATTTCCATCGTCAGGGTGTTCTAAACGCTACACGGCACACTGCTTGCGGGCCACTAACATACAAGCTATGAGCGATGCCGGTGTTGAGACCAGACAGATAATGTTTATGAGCGGTCGTCGTAATGAGGCTTCTGTCAGAAGCTACCCTCGCGACTGTTCGACCATGCAAAAACATGCTTTAAGTTCGCAGCGACGCTTCTTTCATCAACTGTCACTGGTAATACTTCTGCCGTAATTCCCTCTGCATCTGACCATGCTTCTTCTTCTCTACCAGCAACTGATAATCACGTGGTGGTTCCAATGCTCGGACCTGTGCACAACCCAGTCCAACAAAACGTCGCGCATTGGTGTTTCCAATACCCTGTCATCCATACAATCGGTATTTTTGACAAATTCAACGTTTAATAGCTGAAATTTAACAATCAATATGAATTTGTAACTTTGTTTGTCTTTTAGAATAAAATTGTATGAAATGTTCTTTTGTTTCCAGCGTACTATTTTTTAAGCCGTCTATTACGTCACAAAATTAGTGAGAAGGCGGGAATTATTTTGATTGACATATTGGCTGTTCCCAGAATGTTTACAATGCCGACAGATTCGGTATATACCGGTTTTTCTTTCTTATTTGTATGTCGCATTCGAGAAGTTTGTAAAAAGAATGTTATGAAAAATATATTATAAATAATATTGCATCGCAGTTCATCAGATTTGCTCGTTTTAAAATCTGGTTCATTCCTTTATAACCCAGGAAAAAATGACAGTCAATTCTTAAGCATTACATCATTGTTCCGACGATGGAATCCTGCTTATGAAATTTGTTAGACGCTTGTAACTAGTTGAGTAAAGCAAAGTGCAATATGTGTGCAATTCTGGAAAATATTAACTCTTTCGAGATGCTATAATATTTCAACCTTGTATCAACATTCTTAAGATTTTTTTGGAAATAAAATTTTAAAAGTGCGGAAAGGGAACACACGTACGTATAGGAAGAATATACTCCCTTTTGAAAATTCATTAACGAAGATTAATTGGTTTGTGGTAATGAAGTTTAATGTCGCATCAACAATCCTTTAACTTTTCGAGACAAGAGCAAATTTGTTTCTCTCTTATGATTAATCTGAGAATAAATGTGTGTAAGTATGAGATGAGTGAGTGTGTATTATGATTTGTCATATACTAGCGCACACAGGGCAACTTTTTTAAAATTGAAAAGCTTTAAATAACAATGTATTAGTATAAAACACAGACATTCATTAAAAAGCAGACTGAAAAAGAAAAATACGTTTAACTATAAGATCTCCAAAATAGCCACTTTTATAAACAGTAATCCATTTCGTGAATTTAATAATTATATATAAACCAATATACTATGATCATATACCTTCAGATTTAAGAAACAAAATGTTTCTATGTTTATGTTTGGTAGAAAATATTAGTTTGATAATATACAATATGTAGGTAAACCACGCTTTAAGGGAACCTGTTAATGAACGTTGTTCGTGTAAGTCCGAGGTTGGCTTTATAATATCAACCATGAGCTGCGAAGATCTGTAGAGTGGACCGTAACGAACCTACAAACTTAAATTCATTGTCATTTGATGATTTCTATAAAAAAATAATGCATTAAAAATCAGCACATTATTTATTTTTTTTATTTTCCATTTCCAATTCACAATTAAAAAAGTTTGAAAACTGGCCAATTCAGCTATACACATGTACTTACATCATGGAAATGAGGCCGGGTGCTCCGGAAGGGTAAGATAGGGTAAAATAAAGTTGAAAGCATTAAGATATAAGGGTTGGAAAGCCTGTAATAAATACAGGAAACACTTGCCTTGAAGACTTAAAGGGGAAATGTTACGCTAACATATGCTGCAAAGAATCAAATGATGATTTTCAGCTAAACTTCAAATAATAGCTGTCCTTTTTTTAAGTAAAAGCTTTATCTGACTTGTATCCTTTTGAACTTTTAGATATAAACACCTCTGTGGCTTAGTGGTATAGTGTCCGCCTCGAGAATGGGAAGTCGTGGGGTCTAACCCCTGACCGAATCAAACATAAGACCTTAAAGTTTAAGATCTGAAGGGGTCTGGGTAGCGAGATGTCATAATAAAGTGACTGAGGAGTCATATGCGTGTCGGTGGCATACTGACTCGCTGGACTAGCATCTAAACAAAACGTCACACTGAATTGACACCAGTACAGGACAGACCATGATACACACGCATACACGGACCTAAATCTTCAATATATCCTTGGAGTATAATACGTTTGCACTCACTTGCAAATAGTTAAAAATTGCTGATGCAACATTAAGACATGGACAAGCCAAGTTATGACTGCAAGACCTACAACAACTAAGTAATTTATTCCATGTATCTGTATGGAGAAAGAATTCTTTAAATTTGTTTTGTTTCTACAAAAAGAAGGGTATCTCTTACAATGCATTTTTGACTGAAAAGAGGATCGAGTGGAAGTTGGACTGATTTAGATACGATCAGCAGGATATAGACATGAAGCCAATTTTACAAAATTTATACTATTACATTCAAATTGTTTTTTAACAATGATTTTTAACTGAATTTTGATACACCCGCTCTTAAAATTTAAGATGTATATTAATACTACAAATAAAACATTCCCACGATTTAAATATACCCTAGATAACACTTCATGAAAATTACTGATGTGAAAACAAGGTCATTATCTCACACCAAGCTGACCCAATTTTTATGTAATTATGGACGCTCTAAAGGGACATATAGGTTGTTTATTTTAAACTTTAAATGTTTGTTAGCCATCTTTTCTATAAAGAAATTTTGATAAGAAAGTCAAATCGATTCTTTTGTTTATCATACGCGTTCATTGATTCGTTGTTTTACTTACAGGTATTTTACTTCTTAATTGTCTTTTTTGGTCTTGTTTCAATTTGTTTTACTTTCTTTTTCAATATCGAATGCTGACATTAAAGCTTTTTTATGTGCTGTTAAAAATATTAATAAAATACTGCATTCCTATAAGCAGCATATAGCAGTGTCGATGTAATTAATACAAACCTAAGCAATAAGATGTTCGATGATTTTCAGTTCAAATTGCTAATTAAACCACAAAATATACAACGACGTTTTATAAATATAAATATTGGTTTTAAATAGGTAAATGGTCTAAGTTTATCAACTTAGGTCTCAGTATCCCACAGGATCCGCTTTTTATACCTTAAGAGCCCGCCACTGGGACGTTTAGGAAATGGACGAATTCTACGATTCTACAGAAACCAACCAAGAACCAAATACGAATCCACAGAAAAGAAAAAGGATCATGTCTACTCCATCCAACTCACTCAACCAATTGCCAGATTCCACAGAAACCACCAGCACAGCCATCAACACAGACACAACTGAAACTGTAACCACAGACAACCCACCCACAAACAGAATTAAGGAGCAGAATATGGCCCAATTTAGAGCATACCTCAAATTAAAATTAGTTGATACACTATAACAGAGACAGTTAATTTTCATAAGCTTTAATGATATTTTAATGCAATAATATACAATTATTTGGTACCATTATATTTATATAATTTTCATATGAACTCTAAAATTAATTTTAAAAAAGGTACCGCATTTTGTACATTAACAGAAACCATTTTGTATTACACTGTCCTGATGAAGACCCATCACCGGGTCGAAAGCTAGAAAGTCACAGTTATCATCCATAAATAAACAGTGAATTGAAGATGTTGGTGTTCCAATTTCTTCTTTTAATACAAATATAAATATTATAAATATAAATGCGATTTTTAGAAGTTGATTGTAATTCTGACGCACATAAGTAATTTTTCCACTGATCGTGAAGAGAAGGTTTAAAACAAGTGTATGTGAAGCACATGTGTCTACCTTGTGCTAGCTCGATCAAGTGCGATTCAAATGTGCTAACTGTATGTCACAGACAATTGACAGTCCCAGTCACATTTCACATGGTTATATATATACATGTATATATATTAACAAGCTAATTATCACTGCCTAGATGAACCTTTTACGACTGACTGACTTTATTTTCGATGAACAGTTAAAGCGTAAATAGTTCCGAATGGCGTAGGAATATCTAATTATTTGCAAAACCAGCAAATAATCCCAGTTGATATTTCCATTTCCTTATCCTCCATTCAGTCTGGTCTACTTACGAATTCATCAATCGCAAATTGTAATTTTACTTTAAACATTAATAATTAATTTTTACCTTTTTAAAATCATATTTAACATGGACAATTTTAGTGGGCGTGGCAAAACTGTAAGACCCGTTTGCAGGGAAAAATTTAAAAAAAATGCATTTGACAAGAAAAATCAAATGAAACCAAAATTGTTTTTTTATTCTTTTATTTTATGAATGGACATGATTTTGACATTTGTTTTTGAATCGGTCATCAACGTATGAACTGTTAAAGTAGACAATGGGGCAAATCAATCATAAACCGCTTCCTTAAATAAATAAATAAATAAATAAACAAATAAATAAATAAATAATAATATAATAATATATATATATATATATATATATATATATATATATATATATATATATATATATATATATATACACACACACTCATGTAAGCTTAACAACTAAGACAACTAAGAACTAAGGTACATTATAGAATGAAATTGTTGCAGATATCCAGCAACAGCTATCGTATGCTACATCATAAAGGGTCAAAGGCCTCAGATGTAAATTTCATCTAAGTAATAATTACATTCCTTTAACGCAATGACAAGGTAAGATATTGTATCAATGGATAAAAGTCATATTTGAAGGTTAAGTAAAGAAAATGTCCGTCCCTGTTGGTTTTAGTCCGCCAGGTGTTGTATTACAAAAATTAAGATGTGGAACAAAAGAGAAATAACAAAAGATTTCCACTTTGTTAAATGATAAAGGTGTGGTTTTCAGTATAGCGATTAGGTTGAATTTCAGTACCTTTATAACAAAACGCAATGTTAATGAATATCCTCTGCATATACATGCAACCTTCTCCTCCTTAATAGATAATAAAAAGATAAAAAATGATACAAGATACTTTTCAACTGTGCAATAAAAACTCGATGTGTTCTTGAGCATATGTTGCACAGCAAACTCTCCGACACTTAGCTATCGGTTTATTTATATATATGTTATTAATGTTTCTATGTAAGCCACCTGAAGATGCAATGCTTTACAAAATCGCGTTTTACTTCTTTATTTTTTTTATATTCTACCGGACACCGAGAAAGTAATTGTCTATAAAAGAATATATATCACGACGTTGCATAACGATTTCCTTAGAATTCAGAAAACTGTCAGTATAACAGAACATGATGTTTCGCTGCAAATTTATACTATAATTTATTCCATCATAAGCAGCTAAACAAATCATGTTGATTCGATTAAAACTTCGCCATATATTTTCATTTCGCCATGAGTTTTTGATAGTTCAATTATTTGAATACATCAGTGTTGATCAGAAAAGTAACAAGTTTGAGAATTAAAATGTTGAAAGAGACGGAACGCGCAGTGTTAAATTTTTTGCTCAACAGAACTTTAAGAGTAGGAATATTTTCAATAGCTACAACAGAAAACTTCACTATATGATAAAAAAGCTGGATAAGACCGCCACTATAGAGAGGAGGCATGGCGTCATATGTAAAATTAAAAAGATAGTTATCGAACATGATTAGGCAACCAGTTGCATGTTTGACTCGAATGTCTTGTCAAAGTTTTGATTTTTTTTAAAAAATAAAAATTCAAAATTTTCAAATAACACTTGTTGTACGAACATATCGCGCACACGTCAAACTATTAACAAACCATAGCGGTAGCTCAGTTGGTAGATTGCTCGCTCTGTAAGTGGAAGGTCGTGGGTTCGAACCCCGGCCGGGTCTGACCCAAGACTTGAAAGTGGGTAGTGACTATTCTTTCGCCAAGCACTCGGCATTACGAAATAAAATTCTCTGTTTTTTCGGATGGGAACTTAAAATAAACGAGGTCCGTGTCATGGCAGGCATGGTATGATAAAGAACCCTGCTGTATAATGCTAACAGCGCAACGCACAGGCAAAATTTCTGCACTTTTGTCTATAGCTGGCGACGTCTCGATATAAGTGAAATATTCTTGACTGGGACTTTAAACACCATTACTCAACTCAACTCAAACTATTAACAAGAATTAGTATTTAGACGTCAGTTTTGATAAGCTGTAAGAAAATCCTTGTAGCATAAATTAGAAAATATAAATATAAGAGTCTTTACCATGCCTTGTTTACCGTGATACCGTGACATAACCACAGAACTTGACATTTTTTCTTAGGATATATATATATATATATATATATATATATATATATTAAAATCACTAAAAACGAACAATGCAATGGAATCTGAACTCAAAAGGTATTTTTTTCAACCATACGACGGCTCGTCTTTTTAATAAGCTGATAAATGTTCTTGTCAACTTTTATGTCGCTTCTACGGGAGAGTTTTAATGATTGTCAGTGATCTTATTAAATATAATTTATTTCGGTTGTTATATTTTTACATTTTTAGTAAAAAAAAATTCCTCACATACCTCTTTCATACATAAATCAACTCTTTAATTAATAAAGTTCGCAAGAAAAATGCAATTTTAATTTCTATGCTACCCATGGTAGTGTTATGCAATCATTTTGGCCTAGTATTATTCAACCGTACGATAAGACAAACACGCAAACTTGATAAACTGGTAGGACAGGATTTATCACATCACCTTGAAGTTATTATTGGAGAACATAGCCTCTAATATGAATATTAAATGCATAAAATCTTCTTACAATTAATATTTGTTTTCTTACGTCAACAAAGACAAATTCTTAAACATCTTAATAGGCTTGCAAGAAAAATCATCTAATGAATTTTATATTTCAATTTTTAGATTCCATCAAATTTAATTCTTATGTTTAAGATATATTTATTTAAATGTGTATGTCATTATGTATTTCCATACATTTTAAAGCTTACTTTTGTTTTTCGTGTTTGACGAGATCCTATTTTAGTCGGTTCCGATTAAGTTCCAATTGTCTCGTTCACAGAAATTATATATAGTTCTTATGACTGACTAAAGGTTTATGGAAACCTGCACGTCTATTAGTTCTTATTCAATTGCACCACTTCTTTAACGATCGTAACCATCAATATTGACGGTCTCTATGATAATATCCAAAGTCTGTAAAAGCACTGAAAAACTTATTTATCTTTAAATCTTCTTGAACATAAATACGTAAGTACGAGCAGAAAAAAAAGCTAAAAAGTCTACAATTTCTAGCTTCCCATGAATCCCCTCTAGATAAAAAGGCATTGCTAAAGAGCCTTTACCCTTCGTTTCAAGCGTCTTAGATCCACGATGAGAATGGTGTTCATTCTCGGAGCTGAACCCCTTTATGCAACTTCATCAAAGTAAAAAAGAGCAAATAAAGGAAGATGAATAGCATAGCAAAGCAACCAATTTCCAAATCGAAGACCCAAACCAATGTAAACATGTTGCAACATAGGTCAGTTGTATCAAAACATGTATCTTGACATCCGTTTAATATCAATATCATGTACAAGAAACAACATCGAACATCAGCCTTGACTATAACAGAACACAACAGAATGAGAAAAGAGAACATACCAAAACTTACCTGGGGACAATAAAATTATTTATTCGAAGAAAAAGGTCAATCAGAAGTTTACAGATGTTGCAACTAAACTAGAGATAAAGCTAAAAGGAAGAGAAGTGATATACACTAAATAGCTTAACTTATTTTTCTCGTTATTATCAAATGTAAAATAACTTATTCTGACCAAATAAATTTTGGTTAGCCTCAGATAGAATCAGCATAAACAGCTTCAGTGATATTAAAAATCCCGACATAAGGGACCCAGCAGGTTTGAATATCTAAAACCAGTAAAATCAAGTAGTTTTGTCTAATTCTGTGTCTTTGGTTAAATTAAACACCCACGGTTGAGTTCAATATGGCTATTAGAAATATTGTTACACATTATTAATTCATTTAAGAGTTAAATCTAACACACAGCTTGTTATTTGCTATTGGTGTGTTTAAGAAAATGAAATGAAGTTGAACTAAAAGAAATCTATGGACTGTAAGTATTTGTACATTTTGGAACTGTTTGATAAAGTACATTGAACTTACTACCAAACCACGAATGTACCATGAACAAATTCTCATAAAAGTTGTATAGCCTCTTTAAAGTTTTACTATATCGTTATTTATTATAACTAGATTTAATGGGAAACCACTCGACAAAACAAATGCCTAAAACATTGACTTTGATTCTCTCTGGACTTTGTAGTAGAGTGTTCCAAAATCCAAGATCATAAACCCTTTCCTGGCCTTGGTTCGAATACCACTTGGTAAGAGGTATGAATGGTCATAGCTACATGTACTTCCATCTTGCTAATATTCTGCTGTTACATTTTACTAGCAGACCCATGTCTCACAAATAGTACAATAATAAAACAAGATGTTAAAACGGGAGCTCGGTCGGTACATTTACGTGCTAATAATGGAAAATTATTATATGAAAGTTAAAAATAACGTCAACATTACGACAAAATCACTTTGCTTATTTTGAATTTACACATAAGACGTTTAAACCGAGCACATGTTACAGTTGCCATGTGTATATATTAAATGGCTATTTTCATAAAAATATTCAACGATGGCACATGAAACCACCGATAAACACGAGAAAGAAAACGACCAAGAACATAGCTTTACACGCATAAGCAACATGTAGCAAGCATTATGCTATATAGTAAACGGATATGAAGTGGGCATAATGAATGAATGAAAGAAAAAATAAGTTGTCTAATGAAAGGGATTTTTACAGAGTCATTATTGTCAACTGATAGATCTTGAATAACAAATTATTTAATTTGCTGTATTCTGTCAGACCTATGTTGAAACTCAAGCGGATTTTGAAAAAAATACATGTAACATTAGATAATGTCATGTGTGGTTATAAACAACAACATAATCTAACTATAAACTAACCATATATATCAAATTAAAGACACTTTTATCTTCGAATTACTTATAAAATGTAAATTAAGTCCTGTCTTAAAAATATTTAAAAAATGTTTCTAGTAAGAAATAAGTTCAAGGCTGATGGTATCTTCTGTCTTAAAACTTCTTTGTTATTCCCAACAACAACTTTTCCTCTTCGAGTCCTTAGACTAGACTTAGTTGATGGTGGTTGTAGTCTCCACGAGCTCTGTTTTTTTTTTCGCCAGAGGTCACCCAAAATTAAACCTTCTGGATAATAACTGAAGGCTTAAAAAACCATAACTGCATTTAATATTTACTAGAAAAATCTTAATTCCGCACTTTTCTGTTCTACTTTCTTTATACAAAAAATGCAAAACATTTTATAGGGGAAACAGGTTTGCATTTACAAAGGGTTGCCACCGGCTGCACTTTTTGGCTCTCAGTGTGCAATTTTCATATTCAAAAGTGTAAGAGTAGGTCATTCAATTAAAATCATTTAAAAGTGAACATAAAATACATTAATGATCATACTGTGTACATGTATTAAACAAACGGAATGTAAACATAAGCTGTGTACATTTAATTAACAAACGGAATGTAAACATAAGCTGTGTACATGTAATTAACAAACGGAATGTAAACATGAGCCGTGTACATGTATTAAACAAACGGAATGTAAACATAAGCTGTGTACATGTAATTAACAAACGGAATGTAAACATGAGCCGTGTACATGTATTAATTAAACGGAATGTAAACATAAGCTGTGTACATGTAATTAACAAACGGAATGTAAACATAAGCAATGTAAGATAAAAATGTTTGATGAAACAAAATCATAACAAACAATGGAAACCATAAAGCTTGCCATCTGCGGTTTGATTTGAGATTGAACCGAAGTATCTGAAATATGTAAACCGAATAATCTAAAATTTGTTATCATCATAAATGGTCATGAAACTTTCTCGTTTTATGTGTAAATAAAAAATGTTCAGTTGTAAACGACAAATTCATTTTAAGTCAATGTGTCGAGTCAAATAGCTTACACTGTGTGTAACTGGTAAGATAGGTAACGGCTTGTAGGTGAATTACACCTCTTGCCAGGGAATTTACATGCAATCATTAACGTCATGTGGACATTCCTAATTGAGATGGGGAAAATCATATTTTGAATATATTTGTTTATTTGAATTTATATTAAATAAATATTAACCAATCTGTTTTCATCTTTTATGCTTTGACATGTTTTTATCGTATATTTGGAAATAGTTCAACGTCAAAGGCACAAAAAATTATAGTTTAAAATTTATAGTTTTGTACGATAAAAGTAATAAAATTTAATTTTAACTTTCAAGTTTTATATACAGTCTTTATTTTCTTTACATAGTGAACACGCCGATTTTTTATTTATAAACATGTACGTGATTACATTTCAAATTATTGAAAATATTAAATACATGTTGTCTTTGTTGGAAGGAGTTCCCGAAATGGCGTCAACTTTAAAAATCTTACTAAAATTGTCATGTTAATAACAAAAAATGACACACAGATTTAGCTCTGCAATCTAAGCAAGTTAAAAAAATATGAAGTCATTCTTGAATAGCACCGAAACTTGTTAACAGATAGTATGTTTCATTGCCAAACACTCTAGATTTAGAATAGGGTTTCTGCAAAAGTCGTAACCGCGATTTGGAATTTTTTACATCCCAACTTCACGAAAGATTGTCGTTTGACGGTAATACATTACTTTATTCTGATTCAATAACTGATGAAAACATATGGGGTATCATGTTGTTAGCTGTTGCTCTCGGAATTCTTTAGGCAAAACCTAAAGGCTAGCGTTACCACAGACATGACATCAAATTGATTGCATAATCATAATTTCCTACTTCCGTATTTTTACCTAATTAAGTTTCGATACAAGTTATCTCGACTTGAACGTAAAACATTATCCTTTTCTCTGACTAGCCTTTCAAAGGACTCTTGCACAAGTTTTATAACGATTCATTTCCCCAACTACATTATGGAAAGACTTTGATATAAATTTTGACATACTAGAATTCAAATTTGATATATGATTGCTTTGATCTAAGCATATCTATAACACCCCATTACTATATGTATATAAATGTTCCTTAAACGACGTCACATTTTAATGGTTTTTAAGGGCACAATTTGTTCCGGAAAGCTTTGTCCCACCATTTTAAGACCAGACGTCATGTGTAAGGCCACAAGGTCAGATCAGTATCTGGTTGGAATTAAATGACTCAGGGAAAATAACCCGTCCGTCAAAATTATTTGTTAAAACCATCTTTATTTCCTTATTTAAAATTAATTGTCATTACATCCTAGAATTATTGTTGCTGTTAAAACCTAATTCTATATGTTAACATTTTAAACCTTAAAACCAGTTGAGTGGAACAATACTTCTGTGTGTATTTCGTGTTTGTCTCGTGTATGATGTCCTACAAACTGAGTCTGTATTAAATTGTTTAACAAATCATTGCTGTTTCATAAAACTTCAAGAATTGATTTTCACATTCCAAAATGTGGCCAAAGATTTATATAAAAAATTACCAAGTCACTTAGGCGCATTTTTAAGAATTATAACTAATATTTCTCTTTAAAGGGATTTCATAAGACATCTTATAAATGATCTAAATTGTCTATGAGTGTTGTATGAGCAAGAACAAGATTCATGTCTTAAATCCGGTAATATATATTGCATATTTTTTTATTTGTTCTTGATTGATTTTCAGTAACAAAAACACAGTCGGAGTATCTCTCTTTATTTTAGAGGGGTCTTCGGTGGCCGAGTGATCTAAAGCGTTTACGGATCACAGCGCCTCTCACCGCCTGGGTTTGAATCCGAATCGGGACAGATCCTAATGTTAGAAAGTTTGTCCGTTCGCTTGCCGAAGGTTGGTGGTTTTCTCCGGACACTCCGGTTTCCTCCACCATCCGAGAACTGACCGCCTCGAAATTAGTGAAAGAATCTTGACCGGGGCGTAAAACACCATTACTCCACTCCACTCTTTATTTTAGACAATTCTAGTTTAAATCCTGTGTAGTTGACATATCTATCTTTGGAACTGAATTCAACATTTATCAGTTAATATATTTTATACTGGTCAGCACTTTAAAACGACGAAACTGGGCAATTGACATTTAGACAATTAAAGGACCAATATATCCAGTCACTTTCCAGTGGGTTTGCAACCCGCTTTGTTAATGATTCAGTTAACAAAAGCCTTGGCACCTTTACTGGGTAATTTGAGATAGTATCAGAATGAATTATAACGAGATAACGAGGACACCTTAGGATACCGAAAATTTAATGAAGTTTAAAATACTGATGTTTATTAAATCTATTCTTTAAACCTATAATTTGTACCAATGTGTAGAAAGCATATTTTTTGTAAACCCCGATGTTCTTCAAATGAGTAATTTGTACACAATTTGTATTTGATATAATTGGGAATGATTTGCAACTTTTTTTTTAAATATTGTGAGTTTAATTGTATGATTTTATATTTGATTCTATAAACTACGGTTATTAACATAACAATTTTCAGAGAAGAATGTGCCAGCTAGTTAAACCAGTCTTACAACTGTACACTTAAAATCACAACTATTAAGTATTCAAAACTGCTCTATTAAATTGTCTTTTATTACAATATAAGTGTTAACATAAATTTTTGATATAAAATGATAAGTGATGAAGGTTAAAAGACCCTTGCAGCATGTTTATTTAAGAATTCAATGCCCTTGTAACACGTCCTTCAGAAATCCTACGTTAAATGCGGACAAATCTCTAATATAAATGATCCAGCTACATTTATGTGGACCAATCTATAGATTCGTTGTCAGTGCTTTTATTTGAATATTGAACTAGGATATCCTTCGGACTTTGATATTAAGCACCAGCTTACGAATTAATCGCGGGTATTATTTCTCACATCCTTCTTTAGATATAAATCATAGTGTTTTAAAGTTTGTTAGTTTCCCTACCCAAGGTAGGTGGTTGTTACTCCGGATACTCTGGTTTTCTTCACCGTTCCAGAACTGAAAACATTAATGCAATTGATTGAAATACTCTTGACTTAATATTAACCACCATTCCTACGAACCGATAACTCTAAACTAATCCCACAGACGAGAAATTAAGCAGTCGGAGAAAACCATTAAACTACAAAAGATTTTGACATAATGTCTTACATAACTTAATGTAGCTGGAACAGTATAGATAACTTCAAACATCGAGCATTGATGCTTATATAGTAGACAAAAAAAGTTGAGAATCATATTTTCACAGAAGTATTATATAATGTATATTAAATGCTAACAACAATAATGTCTCCATAATATGCTAGGATCCATTGCTTTAAAATTACAGTAGTTGTAAGCACGTGCTCCCCGTACATACCTGGTTATAAACGAAAACATTAGCATGGGGTTTAAATAAAAGTGGTTTTGAAAGGTCGAATGTGTATGCCATTTTTTGGTTTATGCTTACATCTACAAGAAAATCCACATTTTGTTCTGTGAACTTTTTTATTTATTTCACCATTATGCGGCGTTATCTGACAGCAATTAATAATGCCAAGGCAGTTGGAGTGTTGCAATCTGGATATTGCAATTGGTCACAAAGTATTGTGTTTTTAGTAAAGGTGTGCAGTATAGAGATGAAATTTTTCATCTTATTGTAAGACCTTTCGCTGGTGTTATCGGGCCCAACTTTATTTTGATGAACAAAATCCCCGACCTAACAGAGCATGGGTTGTAAATCAGTATAGAGTTGAGACAATTTAAAGCATGAAGTGACCGACTCGATCTCCTGACTTAAACCAAATAGAGCCCGTTTATAACATCATTCAACAACGCATTTTGAAAAGTTCGGTAAAAAGACAGGAGCTAACAACTGCGCTACTTGAGGAGTAGGGAGAATCTCACAAAGCACGATTCACCGCTTGATCCGATCAATCCGAAGTCAACATGATGCTGCTATTAAAGCCCACGGAGGACATAATTGCTATTGATGACATTATTCGTCTGATAAGAATACTTCTAGTTTTTCGGCCTATATTGAATTCCATTTTGTTTTCAGGGGTTGTCATACTTTTCTTTAGCCTCAGATTATTACCTGTGAATGAATGTATGCAAAACTCTTATGAAATGTTTCATTAATATCTGGAGTTATTAGTATTGAATTTTGATAAATAAACTTTTTCATAACTTTAGAACTAAATTTATCATACCTTTTGGTCTCTATTTTTCTGCCCAGTATATAAACAAGATGTAGCTGTAAAACGAGTACTTGGCAAAAGCTAAAACAAGACAACAACAACAACAACAACAACAACAAAAAAGAAAAAAAAAAAAAAAAAAAAAAAAAAAAAAAAAACCTTCTAGAAGAGAGTAAGACGAAAACACACACTGGAACCGCTGATAATAAAACTTCCAACCTTTGGCGGACATTAACCGCAAACTTAATAAGAACCAAAAGTTTTCAGTTTCATTTATGATCGAATGGTCGAACTATTGTTTGGTATAAAAGTAGCCAATTCACATTAGAGCGATAAGTAAGCAGGATCTCGTTGGAACAACAAGAAGCTGAAATCACGAATGAACGAGATAGAATGACAAAGTTCCGGTATTCAAGTTGCAATGGTAATTAACTTATATAAGAATGCGTTCCAATTTCAACAAATGGATGACTTTGTGGTATGCATTGACGCGTAAAACGCCCTTTTACAATATTATTCATTAACGCGTATGTTTGTCTAGTGGTTCTCTAACATGAAAATCTCAAATCCAACCGATGCTGGTAAGCTGTTGATTTTACATTATAGTGTATGGTTCTGATTAATCAAAAATCTGAACTTTCTGTCTTCAGTATCGATTGGCCTTGAACGTAATTAAACTGTATTAAATATTGAATTATGGAGTTGGAGTTTTTCATCTACAGAAGGATAAAATTTTCAATGTTAATTCATCAGTTCATTGATAATAAATATCCAACCCAAAACGTTTACTTTATCACTTTTCAATCTTTAATAACTACCCACACACAAATAGTAATTTATTTAAACGCATAGAAGCGAAAAGCTGTACCATGTGTCTTTCTATTTCAATTAAAATTCTTTCAATTTCCAACATTAAGATCTGGAGTGCCCTTCCTTATGACGAACAAAAAGATACTTTATTAGATATGAATATCTGAACATATTAAATATAATTATGCAAAACTTTTATGACTTTAAAATATTAATCAGCTAAAAGAGAACATAGAATGTTTACTATTTGAACTGTGAAGTACTTGAGCTGGTAGAATAGTCATTATGACCTCTTAGCATTGAACTGTCATTACAAGTATTTTAAAAAAATGAATTACCTAGCATTTGTTTTCTAATTCGAAAAACATTATTTTTTTAAAAAAAAAATCTCATAAATAACATGTAGTCTTCACGGATCTTGATCATGTGTCCGTGAAACCTATTTAAAGCCTTCATACAAACTGTTTTAAAGAAGTATTATTTGTGTTTTTCTAGGTCAAATTAAAAAAAAATGCTTACTAACAGGCATCATAAAATTCTCTGAATGAAATGTGATAATTTGATGATCCGTTTTTATGTTTACATGAAAAAATATTATTAATGGATCAACAAGTCGCTGACTGTGTTCGTAAGTATATTGACCCATTTTGCTACGACCACAACCTAAAATTTTAAAAATTTTAAAGAAGTGATTTTAACTATAGCGTACATAAGATATAAGAGTCGCAACATAGAAAATTAACAAAAACTGCTCTGGAAACTCTTTGCTCAGTATTTAGAAAAATCTTATCTAAGTGTTAGCTGTCAGCGTACTACTTCTTGTCAGGTTGTACATTACGTTATGACCTTAACAATTAGTGCTATCGTACTATTTTTTTCAGATTGTACATTTCACTTTGCCCTATACAGTCTTTGTTAGCGTACCACTTCTTTTAAGGTTGTAAATTTCACTTTGCCCTATACAATCTTTGTTAGCATACCACTTCGTTTAAGGCTGTAAATTTCACTTTGCCCTATACAATCTTTGTTAGCATACCACTTCTTGTTAGGTTGTACATTTCACTTTGCCCTATACAATCTTTGTTAGCATACCACTTCTTTTAAGGCTGTAAATTTCACTTTGCCCTATACAATCTTTGTTAGCATACCACTTCTTTTAAGGCTGTAAATTTCACTTTGCCCTATACAATCTTTGTTAGCATACCACTTCTTTTAAGGCTGTAAATTTCACTTTGCCCTATACAATCTTTGTTAGCATACCACTTCTTTTAAGGCTGTAAATTTCACTTTGCCCTATACAATCTTTGTTAGCATACCACTTCTTTTAAGGCTGTAAATTTCACTTTGCCCTATACAATCTTTGTTAGCATACCACTTCTTTTAAGGCTGTAAATTTCACTTTGCCCTATACAATCTTTGTTAGCATACCACTTCTTTTAAGGCTGTAAATTTCACTTTGCCCTATACAATCTTTGTTAGCATACCACTTCTTTTAAGGCTGTAAATTTCACTTTGCCCTATACAATCTTTGTTAGCATACCACTTCTTTTAAGGCTGTAAATTTCACTTTGCCCTATACAATCTTTGTTAGCATACCACTTCTTGTTAGGTTGTACATTTCACTTTGCCCTATACAAACTTTGTTAGCATACCACTTCTTTTAAGGCTGTAAATTTCACTTTGCCCTATACAATCTTTGTTAGCATACCACTTCTTTTAAGGCTGTAAATTTCACTTTGCCCTATACAATCTTTGTTAGCATACCACTTCTTTTAAGGCTGTAAATTTCACTTTGCCCTATACAATCTTTGTTAGCATACCACTTCTTGTTAGGTTGTACATTTCACTTTGCCCTATACAATCTTTGTTAGCATACCACTTCTTGTTAGGTTGTACATTTCACTTTGCCCTATACAATCTTTGTTAGCATACCACTTCTTGTTAGGTTGTACATTTCACTTTGCCCTATACAATCTTTGTTAGCATACCACTTCTTGTTAGGTTGTACATTTCACTTTGCCCTATACAATCTTTGTTAGTATACCACTTCTTGTTAGGTTGTACATTTCACTTTGCCCTATACAATCTTTGTTAGCATACCACTTCTTGTTAGGTTGTACATTTCACTTTGCCCTATACAATCTTTTGTTTTTATCAATTACAATAAGTATAAGTCTAGGTTGTAAATTACGTTTCATTGCAATCAGAGTTTGCGTACTAATTGTCTTTGACGTGTGTATTGTATTGTACAAAGGTTTTCAGATAAACTTCAAAGGATTTTAAAAATATTTCCATTTGTTGCTGGAAAATAGTTTATTAAACATGTTCCCAGTTTATGAAATTTCTAAACTTTGTAATACAGGAGAAAAAAATTCTTAACGATGATCCGACTTGTATAAAACTTATCCATTTTCATATGATCCCATGTCATAAAAACTAGAACCGACTAGTGAATTTAAAACAAATAATTTAAGTGGAGACAATTTATATGATGTTTACTGTAAAGAATAAATAGGTTAAGTTTTTTAACATGTGCTCCAATTATGAATAAAACAAGACTTTTTAAATTTTATATCTGATTCGGTATACAAACTGAATTCTGATGCAGTAAAATGTAATATCTAGTACGTATTATTTTGTATGAAATAATAACAGTTGTTAATTATATATGCCATATTCAAATTAAGTATAATCATCGGTTTTGATGTCAAAGTAAAATTTTAATAAATGTGGACATGGTATCTCTATAAAATATATAAAATTTTATGTCGAAATAAAATAAAAACTTAAAAAATAATAAAATTTGACCATCAAAAAATTTATTAGTATCATATTTGACAGTCTGTTATTTTAACTGGAAAATAAATATAAATATAAAAATGTGTCACATGCCTTTTATATACTAGTATACTAAGCTCGTGTTCAGAATCCCTTTTTATCCTTCATTTTATAACATTGTTATACTCGATTTTTAAAAACAATATACTTGTATCATATACTATTTTTGAATTTAAGCACAATATTGTCATATACCATTTTTGAATGTATTTCGTAAATAAATTTAAAAATGGTATATGACACTTGTATTAACCGAGGTAATATTGCAAATCATGAGACTATGTAAACGAATTCTTTGCAAGGTGGAAATAACCGTTTCAGACAGAGGACATTTTGAAAACCTTAAGTGTTATTGGTGAAGGAATTTAGTCGTCACAACAATTTATAAACATTACCAATTTGTTTGGAGATGGGTTTAGTAATGGTGCTTTACAGCTAGACAAGACTCTTCCTCTTATATTGAGGCGATCAGTGCTGGGAGAGTGAAGGAAAACGGAGTGCCCGAAGTAAACCACTGACCTTTAATTAGCAAACTGACAAACTTACTCACATTTCGATCTTACTTAGTGGGAATCGAACCAAGGGATGAGAGGCACTGTGAACCGTAAGCGTGCACTCAAAACCACCCGGCCACTGACGCCTCTCGAATTGTTAAGGCTTGGTTAATTTGAAAAATGATAAAGAGAACTATGAGGTATTGAAAAATCACGTCTTTAAAAGACTCATAAATTTTTTTTTTTTGACATTCTTAATGCATTACAGTGTTCTTTATTTAACAAGCATGAATGATATTTAAAAATAGAAAAAAAAGTCTTTAAAAAATTAAAACTGAATTAAAAACAGAAACTGATCTTAAGCCTACAGAGACGATGCATCTGGATATGTTCGACATTTAGAACAAAACGAGATCCCCTGAACATGTTTGATAATAAACATCCCGGCAACTGTTATTTCTAAAGATAATGCTTGCTTGAATCATTATTTAAAATAATTTGACACGGAGGTAAACATTTATCTTTGACATGTAGTCTGGTTATATACGGTGACTAGCAAGGGAAAAAACATAAGGTGGCAGTACATACAATTGTTTTTGTCTTGCATTATAAAAGCTAGCACTCGTTACTTATTGAACTTGTTGAAGGCTATTCATTAGCATTTAGAAAAAGTGTAGCTGTTAAGTTGTAAAAATTTCGTTCGAATAATCTTTATTCAGTTTGTGTCTGTCATCCTTGTAAGTCATGCTTCACACTTTCTACAATATCTTCATAGGCATCACTAGTACATTTTTCCAGAGTTTGGGATAAAAAAAAACAATTTCAGTGTGTTAATTGATAATGATAGACCAAGAGGTCTGTACAACTCCGCTTTTACGTTTTGTGATTTGCAAAGCTTTGCGTTCCAATCTAATGCCTTTACAATTTTGCATTCCTGTTTTGTGTAACTTTGTGTTCCAGTTGTGTAGTGTATAACTTTGCATTACATTTTTGTGGATTGTAGAGCTCTGTGTTTCAACTTTGTTGCTTTAACAGCTCTACGTTTTAGGTTTGTGATTTGTACAACTCTGCGTTCTAGATTTGTGGTTTATACACAAACTTTGTGATCCAGTTTTGTGGCTGGTGCAGCTTTGCGTTCCAGTTTTGTGTTTTGTGGAACTGTACGTTCTATTTTTGTGGTGTGTACAGCTTTGCGTCCCAGTTTTGTGATTTCATGGTTTAAATATACCAGTATCTTAGTCTCTTAGTCTCCTAACTTATTGGTAAGTTCCAATATTTGACTTGCTTGTAAACTAACGTTTAATATGTCAATTGTGTGCAAATGAACTTCGGCTATGGTATCTAATTTTACCAAAAGGATATATCTACTTTCAAAAACGATAGATCTTTTTCAATATCACTAATGCTATATAATAACTTATTTAACTACATGGTTTAACGGCTTATCAGGACCGAAGACTACGTGACCTATTTTTATAAAAAAAAAACCGTGTTTCCAATCTGTATGCCACAACACAAGTGGCATACAAAGGTTCTCATTATATACCAGCAATGATCTACAATTTGTTTACTGTCAACCTTACATTTTAAATGATCTATAATTTGTATACTGCCAAAGATTACAATGACAATAATTTACAATTTGTATACTTTCAATCTTACATTTAAAATGATCTATAATTTGTATACTTTCAACCATTACATCTACAATGATCTACAATTTGTATACTGTCAATACAGACATTTTTAATGAACTACAATGTGTACAATTAGAATGCTAGTATTGACAACTTTATGGGGTCAAAGCTAACATTTATAATGAACTACAATATGTACAATTACAATGCTAGCATTTACAATCAATGCAAACATTTATAAAAAAAAACTAGAATATGTATAATGTCAATGCTAACATTTACAATTGTATGATGTCAATACTAACCCTTATTGAAACTACAATATATATATATATATATATATATATATATATATATATATATCAATGCTTGCATTTACAATTGTATGTTGTCAATGCTAACATTTAAAATAAACTAATATGTATAATTTCAATGCTAGCATAATTATTAATCTACATATTGTTTAATACCAATGCTAACATTTACATGGTTTTAGTATTGTTCATGTTCAATTGTATTAATGCTGTGTGTTTAAAAGTTTCAACCTATATAATGCATAATGTAAAATTTAGAAATAATGATAATAAAAAAAACTCATCGATAGATTTGAGATAACATACGAAGTAAATGAATTCTAGTCTTAAGTATGCGTGATATAAACACTGAGGGTAACCTTTTTATTTTCACAGCAAAAATAAAATCATACTTCATGAAACTATAAACTTTTTACCGGCACTTTTTTTGATTACTCTTGAAACTTTGAATAAACAAGAACATACAATGCAATATTACCCCCCCCCCCCACACACACACACACACACACACACACTTTAAGATACCCACAGATAAGTAAAATATTTATAGATTGGAATTTGTACAAGTCGGAAGAGGCTGAGACGTTTTTTAAACAAACAAATCTGATTGGTCAAATATGTCATTATCATTAATAATGTATCCGTAAAATACACACCCAAATATGAACATGCTCTATTGCTTTCCTAGCGTCTCGACGGGTAGCATAGTTGGAGTTCATTAATAAACATTTTCGCTGCAAATAAAAGAAAAAATAAATTTCAAGATAAAAATTAATTTTCGGAAATTCATAATGAAAATCGAATTGCTATTTCTAGGATTTTTTCTTTACATGAAACAATCAGCTAAGGCAGGTAAGTGTATAATATAATATATAATTAAAAATTTTTGTTCTTAAATTCATTTATAAAAGACTAAAAAAAATTGTTTATGTTTAATATACTAATAAAAGAGAAATAAGTAAAAATGTGTAATAAAGTAATAAATGTAATGCAATATGTTTAATAATGAGATTGTTATAAATTATGAGTGCTATGGAAATAACTGGTTTTATTTTAAGATTATTTACAGAGGGTGGTACGTTACTGTCATTAAGCGATATGCATGTGTTAATAAATATAATTATAGCTGGGGTTGAATAACTTTACATAAATGATCATTGAACAGATTGAACAATTCGGCGAATGTTTACATTGGACAAACATGTATCTATGAACAAAAAAAAATGTTCTTTTCATTTTGCTGCAAATGAGCAGAGGCAATTAAATCTATTTTAAATGTCGCTAGAATAAGTAATGAAAAATTAAAATATAAAAAAAGAATTCGTATTCAAATTAGTTAGTGTTTGATTCTTATTTAGCGAGTTATTTTTTTTATGATGTACCCATTTTAATGTTTACTGTTTACATTAAAATATTCTTTTATTGAGAATTATTATTTTGTCAATCGTCAGTTTTCGATATTTCGATTTATTAAATTTATTAAATTTATACAAAAAAACTATTTCGACATTCGCAATTTTTCAAATTTGGTTACCTAATATTAAAAAAGATTTTTTTAAATTTCTGTTTTTTTAAGACTGATTGGTATATTTTGTCACGTGCAAACACTTTATTTCTTAAAAAAAATAAATAAAAGTTTCACGGTTTTACTTAAATTGTTTCAGAATGACGTCGTTGTGATTAGTCGCCATTGTCGACTTCGACCGCTTTATCAACTTTTAACGCAAAACGTTTTTCTATTGAAGAATCATTATAAAGATTGAACCGGTATCCCTATAATAAGTCAAGTTGCTGTTTTTGGCGACAATTAAGTTAGTGTTTTCAAGTTCAAAATAAACAATTCGATTGTTCATGCTTAACTTATGAAGCTGCGTTAACGTTCAGCGGAAACAATTCGATGGTGCGTGCTTAACCGATGAAGCTGCGTTACATTCAGCATCAACATTTCAATAGTTCATGCCCATCTTATGAAGCTGCATTAACAATAATCGTTAACAATTCGATAGTTCATGCTTAACTCATAAACCTGCGTTAACGTTTAGCGTCAACAATTCGATAATTCATGCTAACTTGTGAAGCTGTGTGAACCTTAAGCATCAACCATTTGATGGTGCGTGCTTAACTTGTAAAGCTGCATTAACGTTCAGCACCAACAATTCGATAGCTCCTTCTTAACTTATGAAGTTACATTAACGTTCCGCATCAACAATTTCATTGTTTAGTTTGTATTTGAATTAAGTTGTTTAAATTTTCATAGGAGATTCGGATAAAAATGTTAGATATCGTTTACTTATATGAGCCTTATCTTTACAAATAATTGATATACTTATTCTTATAATAAAATATTTCTTTGCAAAGAAAAATCTATGACGATTTTTTTTTCAATGAAAATAATGATGTTTTACGTCTGATGGAAATTGGAAACGTTTTCGTCATTATGATAAGCCATTAACCTACTAATTGCAAAATACAATGACGTTTCATTCTGTGCAATGAACGCCGTAATCATATTTTGACATCATAGCACCATAGTTATTATATACATGTTGCAAGGCCGTTTTGTTGTTTTTCTTAGTCGTTTAAAGTCCTGCTTTAACTTTCAAATTCAATCTTCTCTACATTTCTAAAATTGTGTAGCCAACTTTTATAACACATAAAAAAACTTGTCATCTATTTATTGATTTTTGTATAAATAAAAGGGCTATGATCATTTTGATCCCAATAACGGTTGGAAGAGTGAAAGCATATTATTCGTTAAAAAGCATAAATGCCAGACATAATATATGTCATATGTCTATTATCCTGTCCTTTAAAAGTTTTAAAAATGTAAATTCGACAAGAATAATTTTAACCAACTAGCACAATTATAATTTTTAACCACTGAATTTGTTATATTGGTGTTTATGACGATTTAAAGCTGCATTAAATTTCCCTATGCATAAAAAAATAAACAGCGAATTTTTTCTGAACAATGTCTCTCACGAAAAATGTACCTGGTTCCATGACAAAACCTTTACTTGCTTTGAAATTCAAGGGAAAGGGAAAGTCTACTGCTAGTTTGATCTACCAAAGATCTTTTTTTAGAACATTGGTCACGCGATTCTTTATTGAACCATCTGGGCCTCGTCGATTACAATCCTTAGAGCCAAGTTGGCCCTTTTTCTTTTCTTTGCTGAATCTGTTGTCGTTGTCGCACGAACACGTTTTTTTCTGTCGTCGCCATTGTTTAATACATGTTAAACTTTCGCGATGCTGATATACAACATTAAATCGAGTTGCACCAAGCTTTTAGGATTTTCAATTATTTTGAGCTGATTAGAGTGAACCTAAGAAAATGAATAAAGTTATCGTAATAACAGCAGAACTGACTTTTAGATATCAACGAAATAATTATTGACCGGGTTGTAAAACATTATTACTCCGTTTATCCGTATCAGAACTGTTTAAGTTTTAAAATCTTTTTGAAGCATATTTGAATTTAAATCGATTGTTTTCAAATAATATATTTTGATGATTAAAGTGTTTTTAATAGCATGTTTCTTTTGAATTAATCTTAATCAGAAGTTAAATATGGGGAAATAGTATTGAAGCGTTTGCTAACCTTTTTTCTAGCTTTACTGAGGTTTTTTGGTAGACTGTATATGTTTACCCTTGAAACAAAAAGGACAAAATGACATTTTCAACTAATAACCCAAAGGTATGTTAGGGTTAACTAAATAAAGATTTATAAAAGAAAACATCAATACACCACCTAAATGAGTTAAAAATAGAAATATTTCTCTTTAGGATTTATCTTAGGGAAATATCTAAAACACGTGTCAAAAAACGTTCTGTAGTCGTATTAAAATATCAAGATATTTAAAGAACAATTAACTGGAACATAATGTCTTTTTTTCGATTTGGTAAGGTATACCAGATCTAGACAAGGAGTTATGAGTTTATAATATCAAACATAGCGAAACGTTGCTTCTGCTGCTGCAGATGATGTTGATAAAAAGAAAAAAGGAGGGGTGGTTTGGGAGGAGGATAAGCGAGAACTCCATTCTTCTTTCATGCTTGCAGAAGTGTTGTTATAAAAAAAACATTTTTTCGCTGATAATTTGACAAAACTTGAAATTTAGAAGAATATTTGCATATGTAGCGTTGTCAGTTGGTTTTGATTTGAATATGTTTGCCATTATAGTTTACAGAATTAGATGTATATCTATCAATTTTTACGTATTAACGATATGTTAGGTTAAGGGGGAACTTTGACAGCCTCTGTTTTATCAACCAATGACAAGATAACCTTGACAATCTGTAGTCGCGTGAAAAATAATGTTAAACTAAGTCCACCAAACGGAAAGAAAATAAATACGTCGAGACGTCAAGATTTTTGAAAGAGAGTATCTATTCGACCAGCATTTTTGTAATTGTTACTAAGACATTCAGACAACTAAGGCTGAGGTCTGGATTCGATACTAATTGCTTTAATTTCTAAATTAGAAATAGAAATTAAAACAATAAAACAAGTTGTACTAGGTTTACCGCTTTATTTATAAGTAATTAAAGAAAAAAAGCGAGTTGATGTGTGGTGATTGTTATTTATTTAGTAATAAAATTACAGGTTAATCGTGTAATATATATTTACCTAGCCTGTAGTATTGCAAATGATCCTAGTCTATCTTTGCATTAAGTGCATCTTAAAAATGTTGACAATGTTGCAAAGCACTAATTATTCGACAGAGTCCTTTGAGCAGTTATGATTAATAGATTGTATTCCGAACAAATCGCAATAATTTTTACATGTAAGTGTTACACAAATAACGATTTAAAGTTGCCTTTGATGGTGCGTTTTATTGCTCGCTTTGATATGAAAGATACAATTTATTATCCTTTAATGACGATAAACAAAACGCGCCCTTTATATTCTTTATGTTAATAAAGTCGAGTTGGAATATTCTTTTGTGTTGGTTCTTCTGGACAGAAGGTGAATAAATTCATAATTTAGTTTGAAAATCACCGCCTTTCGAATTGAAAAAAAATTACACTACAAACAAATTTATCAAGGCTTAGAGGTAGCGACAAATTAATTGTAATTTGTAATTGCCATAAAAGTCGAAACAAGAAAAAAGAAAGTTTACTGAATATGAAGCATTCTAAAGCTATAACAAGTACGCGAGTTTTAAGTTCTAAAAAATTAATCCAACTTGATTCTTCTAGTTCATGTTGTGAGGGTTATTTATATAAATGTAAATACTGATCATTTTAAACAACTAAAGTAACTTTCGTTTACAAAGCTGTTAAACGATACAACTTTTTTAAATTCAAAATTATAAATAGAAAAGATTGTTAAAACGATGAATCAAACCCAAAGCTAAAATATGAAATAAATAGCTTACCAGTTTCAAATTAATTGAGACCATTCATCTAATCGGTCATTTAAACATGTCTCAGTGCACTCCATGACAAGCGATTAGACACTCCATAGCTATAGCGTGGAAAGTTGAGAGAAAAAGAGAAAAGTTATATCGTGAATTTTCGCATGACAGACTACAGAAAAAACATATAGCTTTCGAAAACGATAAAACATAACGCTGGTTATATAAGTCTTAGTGTATAAATGGATATGATTGTTATTTTACATTATTATTGAAGTTCAAACTAAGTTAGGCCTAGCAGTAAAATATTAGATACAACAAACATAAAAATGTTAAAAGTCTCGATGAAAACTGTACCATATCTATGTGTATATTTAAACAGTATTCGTATAGTAAGTTACGTCTCGCTTATTTATTTTCAAACATGCTTTTATCTTTATTCAGTCATTATAACCGGGTTATTTCTGCTCCACTGTGTTTCATTGCCTGAATGGTTTTCACCATTACCCCTAACCTCAACTTATTTAGCGGGGCCTCGGTGGCCGAGTGGTCTCAACCGCGCGCTTACGGATCACAGTGCCTCTCACTGCCTGGGTTAGAATCCAACTTTGAACAGATCCCAGTTTGAGGAAGTTTGTCAGTTCGCTTGTCGAAGGTCGGTGGTTTTCTCCGGAAACCCTGGTTTCCTCTACCATCCAAGAACTGACAGCCTCGAAATAAGTGAAAGAATCTTGACACTCCACTCATTTAGCTACAGGGACGAAGTTTTATCGATATATAATGTGAACCGTCACGCATTTCAGAAATGGATTCAATAATTGAAATTATGGATTTCAAACCGCGGAGAATACTTTAAAGTAATGTTCATTTCACAATTTGAGTCGAATGCTTTCGAGATACCGTACAATACACATAACATATCGAACAACCCTCGTATATGTAGTTTTTGTTTGACCAAACATCATTCATCGTTATATCTATTCTTTATAATTTTTTCATAAGGATTCTTGTTATACTTTCAAAGTGCTCGCATTTGTAATACGTTTGTTATTGATAGAAATTGTTCACTTATAAGCTTAAATTCATCAAACAGTAGAGGCAACTGAGAGCATTAGAGAAGAGGTTTCAATTTAAACATTTCCTACAGTGATGCCATGTGCTGATTTTGAATTTATGTTGAAAAAATGCATTAAAAATCAGAACATGACAACTAAACGCCACGTGCTGATTTAAAACGCAATATTTTAATAAAAATTTAAAACCAAAACACAACAGTATGACTTGTGAATTTACAATCACTGTAATTTGGAGAAGATAGTCGCAATGAACGCTTTTTTTACCAAATTAAATATTGATTTTTTGTGCTTCAAGTATTTAACGTGTTCCAAATTTTTAAAAAGGCCCCAATTTGTAGTGGAGTTGAAGAGTAAATTTTGAGACCAAAGTAGGTGCTTGAACTATGAATTTTTTATCTTGATCTATTTCAATATTTCAATGCACGTTTCGGTACTATTGACAATTTAAACGGTCTAATTAACTTTTATCAAAATTAAAAGAAGTAAAGATTTCATTTACAGAAAATATCTTTTTACAAAATTTCATAACCGGTTGTTAAATGATATTAGTTAGCATTCATTAATCAGCTGTGTCACTTAAAAAGCTCTTTTACACTTTAAATCCGAAATCGATACATCAAACTAGTATGTTTATTTATTTTTTTTTTTTGACATTCTTTTACTCATAAAGTTTACATGGGATATTCATTTACTCCATGGTGTAGACCAAAAGTTTATTTTTTAAATATAAAATGCGAAGTCACTTTAAAATCTGACTCTGCAGATGTCCAAAGACGAGATCAGTTACCATCCATGCATTTAAATGTATATTACGACGTAGATTAGAAAAGATTCCTTACACGGTTAAAATTGCACAATCTGATTTCATCCAGAAGATTTGCTCTGTTTAATTTTTATGTCAAGGTCATCTTTTTTTTTTTTTTTTTTTTTTTTTTTTTTTTTTTTTTTTTTTTTTTTGTTAAAAGGAGCATACAGGATTTAATGGATGTATAAGTTTATTGTTAATTATCTAATTATCTATCTATCAGGTTCTAAAGGTGTTATATGTACATGTTCATTTTCCCCCTTTTTTCGTTGCAAATAGTAAAATCAAGTTGAATACAACATTTAAAAATTAATAATTGAATTCTTCTATATTGTGATTTAATACAATAATTAAAGTTTAAAGTCACTGAACTGACCTACTTTGTAAAAACATAAATTTCACATACAGCTGTCCTTAAAAAAATAAACATGTTTATTTCATATATCCTGATCTCATTGTTGTAATGTGTAAACTAAACCCGTAATCGATATTATCATAAAACATAATTTCTACAGTAATACAAGTAAAATATCATACGGCAGTGATATAGTAATGAGTATTCTTTACAAAAAAAATGAAATAAGTAAATAAATAAATAAATGAAAATAACAATAAATAAATAAATAGAAATAATCAATAAATAAATAGAATACATTAGGGTATGTCTGGGTAGGATTAGAAAATATATAACACAAATACCAGTTAAATTTTGATGTGCCAGATGTGCACATTTCGGGAATTCATTCCTCATCAGTGACACTAAGACCGAAAAGTTTGATAGTTAAAAAACATAAGCCAGAAAGTTGAAAATTTATGAATCTAAAGTTCCAAAATTATTCAAATCCAGCTAAGGAATGCTTTGCATGAGGGAACAAACTTTAGTTTTAGATAATTTCAATATTTAGGACAACAGCTGTAAGATACTCGGTAATCAGCAGCAGACCAAAACGATTACAAATAAGGAGGAATTTGAAGAGATAAATTACATAAACAACTGCTTTAAAAACTTATAAAACACAAAAATGAGCTGAGTCCGACTTTACTTCAATATATTTCACATGATTCAATGATAAAATTTAAG
>CM056598.1:5559807-5573061 GCA_029721355.1 Tegillarca granosa
ACAGTTTAACGTAAAGATTTGTGACTGAAAAGCATGTGCTTCGTGATGTACCTGTAGCAAAATTATCAATTGTGGACCGACGGATGATTGATACAATAAAACAATTATGTTTAGTTGAATATAATACTTTTGATGGAGTCAAACCATACCTCCGTTTTACAACCTTTTGATCAGTTAACGTGTGAATTTAAATAAAAATTTTGTTTTATTGAATAATGAACCAACATCTCAAATTTCTAAACGTAACAAATAATTAGTAAACGGTTATTTTATAAAATATAATTCTTAATATTAATAATAATAAAAATAATATGTAAGACATTGCAATAAATCATCCGACTGTCTCGCAAAAGAAGCAATAATGAGGACCCCTATAATCTCCTTGAGTCTTTCAGGCGTAACCGTGATGGATTCCTTTCAGCTAGTAATCTTATCTATTCAAGAAATATGATTTGTGTTATTTATCTTTTTAAAACAATTTTGTTTGTATATATATCAGCTTGCCAAATTCCGTATGGTTTACCAAGATGCAGGCAATACAGTAATTGATATGAACTACCGGCCAATACAACCCTTAAACGGACGTGATGTTAAAGCAAGTTTCCACACTGGAGTCAGCTCATCTCAACAAGTGCTGTATAACTGTGGACTCATTATAATGGCATTTGTTGTTTCACTTTACAGTCTACATTGATTCGTGTAGTGTTAGCAGAGCTTATCTATTAACTGAACTAACTCGTACTTTAATCTTTATAAGACATCTACTAAAAGGACGTATTTAAATATTAATATATGTATTGTTAATGCCGGATTAAAATGGTACCTATATATATATATATATAAAGCTGATTCACTGAGTAACCTCCCTTTAATGTATAATGTTTGAACACAGCACTATTATGATGTATACAAGATCAGCAATATTGTTAGTGACGTCATTATATAATTTATACAACATGCAATCAAATTATTCAATACATATGATTGCATAAGCAGAGTTGGTAGACTTTAACTGAAGAAACTCAGATAAAATGCAATGGACGCCAACAGTTAAAGCTACAATCCAGGGGAGATAAATCACGAATATGACGCTTTAATTCGTTAAAATAGAGTTAATTCTGTTTAAATCAAATTAACATGTTATTATTTATTTTTTTTTATGTTTCTGTATTGTTAGTGGCAGTTACTCAAATTAGTAACCTTACACGCACATTGTCATTATTATAACTTTTACATAGCCATGCATATTAAGTTGCATGTGTTTTTGTTAACAAAATATTCAGATTAAATAAGATTTTTTGAAAAAAACTAAGTTGTTTATATTTTTAATATTAAAGTAAAGATTCAAATTACAGAAACAAATATAAGGTGAATGATGTGGAGACAATAAAAATTCATTGTATCTTAAATATCATATACCATGTATAATGCATTAGCCGCTAAATAGACAGAGAAGAAGTCTTAAATGTGCTTTTATGGTGTCCTCAATCTGGCATACGCCGGTTTTGGGACGTCACCGATTTGAAAAGTCCTATTTGGCCCTTGATAATTAGTCTTTTTTCACTTATGTATATTGTCTTTCGTTGTTCTATTTGGCATTTCTACGGAATTCATTGCATTTGTTATTTCTTCCCACTTTTAATTCTTTTTCTTGTTTGTAACGGCATTGGCAAATTTTACACTCAAAATTTCAGAATTTTTCGTTCAAATTCACAATAGTTTCCCAATTTCTTGTTTTTTTTTCATTTTATTTCGCGACGTGATGATAATACTCGATTAACACACGCATATATAATCTATTTAAAAGTAGATCGGTAAAGTTAGCTACTAGTAACTGGCTACTAGTAGCTACCGGTAGCTACTTGTAGAAGAAAAGTTAGCTACTAGTAGCCAGTTACTTGTGGAGGAAAAGTTAGCTACTAGTAACCAGTTACTTGAACGATTAAAGATAAATACTAGTAATTATTTCTAGTTAATTTTATTTACTTATTTACTGATAAAAACAAATAAATGTTTTCTGTGTGTAATTTCGTCTTAATCACAGCTTTCGCAGATATTCATTCCGCATAAGTTTTCTTGTACCAGGAATGTAGTACACAGGTATTGAAAAAAAAATTGTTTTACGTAACAATTAAAAAATCTGCATCTAATGATACCAAATATTTAGACATTACAGCCTTCATACGCACGCATACGCTTACGCAATCCGACTGGGGGAGCAGTTTTTGGTGTAGATTTCTACGATTTTTCACATTCAGTGCGAGTAGCTGGCTATTTATTTCAAAGATATTCAATATTTATTCACATCATCATCAAGGATATTCAATTCTGCATTTAATGATACCAACTATTTAGACATTACAGCCTTCATACGCACGCATACGCTTACGCAAGCCGACTAGGGGGGTGGTAGTTTTTGGTGTAGATTTCTACGATTTTTCACATTCAGTGCGAGTAGCTGGCTATTTATTTTAAAGATATTCAATATTTAATCACACGATCATCAAGGATATTCAATTCTGCATCTAATGATACCAATATTTAGACATTGAAGCTTTTATACGCACGCATACGCTTACGCAAGCCGAATGGGGGGGGTGATTTTGGTGTAGATTTCTATGATTTTTCACATTCAGTGCGAGTAGCTGGCTATTTATTTCAAAGATATTCAATATTAATTCACATCATCATCAAGGTACTTCAATTCTGCATCTAATGATACCAAATATTTAGACATTACATCCTTCATACGCACGCATACGCTTTCGCAATCCGACTGGGAGATAGTTTTTGGTGTAGATTTCTACGATTTTTCACATTCAGTGCGAGTAGCTGGCTATTTAATTAAAAAATATTCAATATTTATTCACATCATCATCAAGGATATTTAATTCTGCATCTAATGATACCAAATATTTAGGCATTACAGCCTTCATTCGCACGCATACGCTTTCGCAATCCGACTGGGAGATAGTTTTTGGTGTAGATTTCTACGATTTTTCACATTCAGTGCGAGTAGCTGGCTATTTATTTCAAAGATATTCAATATTTATTCACATCATCATCAAGGATATTTAATTCTGCATCTACTGATACCAAATATTTAGGCATTACAGCCTTCATTCGCACGCATACGCTTACGCAAGACAACTGGGGAATAGTTTTTGGTGTAGATTTCTACGATTTTTCACATTCAGTGCGAGTAGCTGGCTATTTATTTCAAAGATATTCAATATTTATTCACATCATCATCAAGGATATTCAATTCTGCATCTAATGATACCAACTATTTAGACATTTTAGCCTTCATACGCACGCCTACGCTTACGCAAGCCGACTGGGGGGGGGTGATTTTGGTGTAGATTTCTATGATTTTTCACATTCAGTGCGAGTAGCTGGCTATTTATTTCAAAGATATTCAATATTTAATCACACCATCATCAAGGATATTCAATTCTGCATCTAATGATACCAACTATTTAGACATTACAGCCTTCATACGCACACATACGCTTACGCAAGCCGACTAGGGGGGTGTTTTTGGTGTAGATTTCTACGATTTTTCACATTCAGTGCGAGTAGCTGGCTATTTATTTCAAAGATATTCAATATTTATTCACATCATCATCAAGGATATTCAATTCTGCATTTAATGATACCAACTATTTAGACATTACAGCCTTCATACGCACGCATACGCTTACGCAAGCCGACTGGGGGGTGGTAGTTTTTGGTGTAGATTTCTACGATTTTTCACATTCAGTGCGAGTAGCTGGCTATTTATTTTAAAGATATTCAATATTTATTCACACGATCATCAAGGATATTCAATTCTGCATCTGATGATACCACATATTTAGACATTGAAGTTTTTATCCGCACGCCTACGCTTACGCAAGCCGACCGGGGGGGGGGTGATTTTTGTGTAGATTTCTATGATTTTTCACATTCAGTGCGAGTAGCTGGCTATTTATTTCAAAGATATTCAATATTAATTCACATCATCATCAAGGATATTCAATTTTGCATTTAATGATACCAACTATTTAGACATTACAGCCTTCATACGCACGCATACGCTTACGCAAGACGACTAGGGGGGTGGTAGTTTTTGGTGTAGATTTCTACGATTTTTCACATTCAGTGCGAGTAGCTGGCTATTTATTTCAAAGATATTCAATATTTAATCACACGATCATCAAGGATATTCAATTCTGCATCTAATGATACCAAATAGTTAGGCATTACAGCCTTCATTCGCACGCATACGCTTACGCAAGCCGACTGGGGGGAGTAGTTTTTGGTGTAGATTTCTACGATTTTTCACATTCAGTGCGAGTAGCTGGCTGTTTATTTCAGATATTCAATATTTAATCATATCATCATCAAGGATATTCAATTCTGCATCTAATGATACCAAATATTTAGGCATTACTGCCTTCATTCGCACGCATACGCTTACGCAATCCGACTGGGGGAGTAGTTTTTGGTGTAGATTTCTACGATTTTTCACATTCAGTGCGAGTAGCTGGCTATTTATTTCAAAGATATTCAATATTGATTCACACCATCATCAAGGATATTCAATTCTGCATCTAATGATACCACATATTTAGACATTGAAGCTTTATACGCACGCATACGCTTACGCAAGCCGACTGGGGGGGTGGTAGTTTTTGGTGTAGATTTCTACGATTTTTCACATTCAGTGCGAGTAGCTGGCTATTTATTTTAAAGATATTCAATATTTAATCACTCGATTATCAAGGATATTTAATTCTGCATCTGATGATACCACATATTTAGACATTGAAGCTTTTATACGCACGCCTACGCTTACGCAAGCCGACCGGGGGGGTGATTTTGGTGTAGATTTCTATGATTTTTCACATTCAGTGCGAGTAGCTGGCTATTTATTTCAAAGATATTCAATATTAATTCACATCATCATCAAGGATATTCAATTTTGCATTTAATGATACCAACTATTCAGACATTACAGCATTCATACGCACGCCTACGCTTACGCAAGCCGACTAGGGGGTGGTAGTTTTTGGTGTAGATTTCTACGATTTTTCACATTCAGTTCGAGTAGCTGGCTATTTATTTCAAAGATATTCAATATTTAATCACACCATCATCAAGGATATTCAATTCTGCATCTAATGATACCAAATATTTAGGCATTACAGCCTTCATTCGCACGCATACGCTTACGCAAGCCGACTGGGGGGAGTAGTTTTTGGTGTAGATTTCTACGATTTTTCACATTCAGTGCGAGTAGCTGGCTATTTATTTCAGATATTCAATATTTAATCACACCATCATCAAGGATATTCAATTCTGCATCTAATGATACCAAATATTTAGGCATTACAGCCTTCATTCGCACGCATACGCTTACGCAATCCGACTGGGGGAGTAGTTTTTGGTGTAGATTTCTACGATTTTTTACATTCAGTGCGAGTAGCTGGCTATTTATTTTAAAGATATTCAATATTAATTCACATCATCATCAAGGATATTCAATTCTGCATCTAATGATACCAAATATTTAGACATTGAAGCTTTTATACGCACGCATACGCTTACGCAAGCCGACGAGTGGGGTGTTTTTGGTGTAGATTTCTATGATTTTTCACATTCAGTGCGAGTAGCTGGCTATTTATTTCAAAGATATTCAATATTAATTCACATCATCATCAAGGATATTCAATTCTGCATCTAATGATACCAAATATTTAGACATTGAAGCTTTATTAGGCATTACAGCCTTCATTCGCACGCATACGCTTACGCAATCCGACTGGGGGGGTAGTTTTTGGTGTAGATTTCTATGATTTTTCACATTCAGTGCGAGTAGCTGGCTATTTATTTGAAGATATTCAATATTAATTCACATCATCATCAAGGATATTCAATTCTGCATCTAATGATACCAAATATTTAGACATTGAAGCTTTATCCGCACGCATACGCTTACGCAAGCCGACGAGTGGGGTGTTTTTGGTGTAGATTTCTATGATTTTTCACATTCAGTGCGAGTAGCTGGCTATTTATTTCAAAGATATTCAATATTTAATCACACCATCATCAAGGATATTCAATTCTGCATCTAATGATACCAACTATTTAGACATTACAGCCTTCATACGCACACATACGCTTACGCAAGCCGACTAGGGGGGTGTTTTTGGTGTAGATTTCTACGATTTTTCACATTCAGTGCGAGTAGCTGGCTATTTATTTCAAAGATATTCAATATTTATTCACATCATCATCAAGGATATTCAATTCTGCATTTAATGATACCAACTATTTAGACATTACAGCCTTCATACGCACGCATACGCTTACGCAAGCCGACTGGGGGGTGGTAGTTTTTGGTGTAGATTTCTACGATTTTTCACATTCAGTGCGAGTAGCTGGCTATTTATTTTAAAGATATTCAATATTTATTCACACGATCATCAAGGATATTCAATTCTGCATCTGATGATACCACATATTTAGACATTGAAGTTTTTATCCGCACGCCTACGCTTACGCAAGCCGACCGGGGGGGGTGATTTTTGTGTAGATTTCTATGATTTTTCACATTCAGTGCGAGTAGCTGGCTATTTATTTCAAAGATATTCAATATTAATTCACATCATCATCAAGGATATTCAATTTTGCATTTAATGATACCAACTATTTAGACATTACAGCCTTCATACGCACGCATACGCTTACGCAAGACGACTAGGGGGGTGGTAGTTTTTGGTGTAGATTTCTACGATTTTTCACATTCAGTGCGAGTAGCTGGCTATTTATTTCAAAGATATTCAATATTTAATCACACGATCATCAAGGATATTCAATTCTGCATCTAATGATACCAAATAGTTAGGCATTACAGCCTTCATTCGCACGCATACGCTTACGCAAGCCGACTGGGGGGAGTAGTTTTTGGTGTAGATTTCTACGATTTTTCACATTCAGTGCGAGTAGCTGGCTATTTATTTCAGATATTCAATATTTAATCATATCATCATCAAGGATATTCAATTCTGCATCTAATGATACCAAATATTTAGGCATTACTGCCTTCATTCGCACGCATACGCTTACGCAATCCGACTGGGGGAGTAGTTTTTGGTGTAGATTTCTACGATTTTTCACATTCAGTGCGAGTAGCTGGCTATTTATTTCAAAGATATTCAATATTGATTCACACCATCATCAAGGATATTCAATTCTGCATCTAATGATACCAAATATTTAGACATTACAGCCTTCATACGCACACATACGCTTACGCAAGCCGACTAGGGGGGTGTTTTTGGTGTAGATTTCTACGATTTTTCACATTCAGTGCGAGTAGCTGGCTATTTATTTCAAAGATATTCAATATTTATTCACATCATCATCAAGGATATTTAATTCTGCATCTAATGATACCAAAGATATTCAATATTTAATCACACGATCATCAAGGATATTCAATTCTGCATCTAATGATACCAAATATTTAGGCATTACAGCCTTCATTCGCACGCATACGCTTACGCAAGCCGACTAGGGGGGTGGTAGTTTTTGGTGTAGATTTCTACGATTTTTTACATTCAGTGCGAGTAGCTGGCTATTTATTTTAAAGATATTCAATATTTAATCACACGATTATCAAGGATATTCAATTCTGCATCTGATGATACCACATATTTAGACATTGAAGCTTTTATACGCACGCCTACGCTTACGCAAGCCGACCGGGGGGGGGGTGTTTTTGGTGTAGATTTCTACGATTTTTCACATTCAGTGCGAGTAGCTGGCTATTTATTTCAAAGATATTCAATATTTATTCACATCATCATCAAGGATATTCAATTCTGCATTTAATGATACCAACTATTTAGACATTACAGCCTTCATACGCACGCATACGCTTACGCAAGCCGACTGGGGGGGTGGTAGTTTTTGGTGTAGATTTCTACGATTTTTCTTATTCAGTGCGAGTAGCTGGCTATTTATTTTAAAGATATTCAATATTTAATCACACGATTATCAAGGATATTCAATTCTGCATCTGATGATACCACATATTTAGACATTGAAGCTTTTATACGCACGCCTACGCTTACGCAAGCCGACCGGGGGGGGGTGTTTTTGGTGTTGATTTCTACGATTTTTCACATTCAGTGCGAGTAGCTGGCTATTTATTTCAAAGATATTCAATATTAATTCACATCATCATCAAGGATATTCAATTTTGCATCTAATGATACCAAATATTTAGACATTGAAGCTTTTATACGCACGCATACGCTTACGCAAGACGACGAGTGGGGTGTTTTTGGTGTAGATTTCTATGATTTTTCACATTCAGTGCGAGTAGCTGGCTATTTATTTCAAAGATATTCAATATTAATTCAAATCATCATCAAGGATATTCAATTTTGCATCTAATGATACCAAATATTTAGACATTGAAGCTTTTATACGCACGCATACGCTTACGCAAGACGACGAGTGGGGTGTTTTTGGTGTAGATTTCTATGATTTTTCACATTCAGTGCGAGTAGCTGGCTATTTATTCCAAAGATATTCAATATTAATTCACATCATCATCAAGGATATTCAATTCTGCATCTAATGATACCAACTATTTAGACATTACAGCCTTCATACGCACGCATACGCTTACGCAAGCCGACTGGGGGGGTGGTAGTTTTTGGTGTAGATTTCTACGATTTTTCACATTCAGTGCGAGTAGCTGGCTATTTATTTTAAAGATATTCAATATTTATTCACACGATCATCAAGGATATTCAATTCTGCATCTGATGATACCACATATTTAGACATTGAAGCTTTTATACGGACGCCTACGCTTACGCAAGCCGACCGGGGGGGGGGGGGTGATTTTGGTGTAGATTTCTATGATTTTTCACATTCAGTGCGAGTAGCTGGCTATTTATTTCAAAGATATTCAATATTAATTCACATCATCATCAAGGATATTCAATTTTGCATTTAATGATACCAACTATTTAGACATTACAGCCTTCATACGCACGCCTACGCTTACGCAAGCCGACTAGGGGGGTGGTAGTTTTTGGTGTAGATTTCTACGATTTTTCACATTCAGTGCGAGTAGCTATTTATTTCAAAGATATTCAATATTTAATCATATCATCATCAAGGATATTCAATTCTGCATCTAATGATACCAAATATTTAGGCATTACAGCCTTCCTTCGCACGCATACGCTTACGCAAGCCGACTGGGGGGAGTAGTTTTTGGTGTAGATTTCTACGATTTTTCACATTCAGTGCGAGTAGCTGGCTATTTATTTCAGATATTCAATATTTAATCATATCATCATCAAGGATATTCAATTCTGCATCTAATGATACCAAATATTTAGGCATTACTGCCTTCATTCGCACGCATACGCTTACGCAATCCGACTGGGGGAGTAGTTTTTGGTGTAGATTTCTACGATTTTTCACATTCAGTGCGAGTAGCTGGCTATTTATTTCAAAGATATTCAATATTTATTCACACCATCATCACTGATATTCAATTCTGCATCTAATGATACCAAATATTTAGACATTACAGCCTTCATACGCACACATACGCTTACGCAAGCCGACTAGGGGGGTGTTTTTGGTGTAGATTTCTACGATTTTTCACATTCAGTGCGAGTAGCTGGCTATTTATTTCAAAGATATTCAATATTTATTCACATCATCATCAAGGATATTTAATTCTGCATCTAATGATACCAAATATTTAGACATTGAAGCTTTTATACGCACGCATACGCTTACGCAAGCCGACTAGTGGGGTGTTTTTGGTGTAGATTTCTATGATTTTTCACATTCAGTGCGAGTAGCTGGCTATTTATTTTTTGAAGATATTCAATGTTAATTCACATCATCATCAAGGATATTCAATTCTGCATCTAATGATACCAACTATTTAGACATTACAGCCTTCATACGCACGCATACGCTTACGCAATCCGACTGGGGGAGTAGTTTTTGGTGTAGATTTCTACGATTTTTCACATTCAGTGCGAGTAGCTGGCTTTTTATTTCAAAGATATTCAATATTTATTCAATCATCATCAAGGATAATCAATTCTGCATTTAATGATACCAACTATTTAGACATTACTGCCTTCATACGCACGCATACGCTTACGCAAGCCGACTGGGGGGGTGGTAGTTTTTGGTGTAGATTTCTACGATTTTTCACATTCAGTGCGAGTAGCTGGCTATTTATTTTAAAGATATTCAATATTTAATCACTCGATTATCAAGGATATTCAATTCTGCATCTGATGATACCACATATTTAGACATTGAAGCTTTTATACGCACGCCTACGCTTACGCAAGCCGACCGGGGGGGTGATTTTGGTGTAGATTTCTATGATTTTTCACATTCAGTGCGAGTAGCTGGCTATTTATTTCAAAGATATTCAATATTAATTCACATCATCATCAAGGATATTCAATTTTGCATTTAATGATACCAACTATTCAGACATTACAGCATTCATACGCACGCCTACGCTTACGCAAGCCGACTAAGGGGTGGTAGTTTTTGGTGTAGATTTCTACGATTTTTCACATTCAGTTCGAGTAGCTGGCTATTTATTTCAAAGATATTCAATATTTAATCACACCATCATCAAGGATATTCAATTCTGCATCTAATGATACCAAATATTTAGGCATTACAGCCTTCATTCGCACGCATACGCTTACGCAAGCCGACTGGGGGGAGTAGTTTTTGGTGTAGATTTCTACGATTTTTCACATTCAGTGCGAGTAGCTGGCTATTTATTTCAGATATTCAATATTTAATCACACCATCATCAAGGATATTCAATTCTGCATCTAATGATACCAAATATTTAGGCATTACAGCCTTCATTCGCACGCATACGCTTACGCAATCCGACTGGGGGAGTAGTTTTTGGTGTAGATTTCTACGATTTTTTACATTCAGTGCAAGTAGCTGGCTATTTATTTTAAAGATATTCAATATTAATTCACATCATCATCAAGGATATTCAATTCTGCATCTAATGATACCAAATATTTAGACATTGAAGCTTTTATACGCACGCATACGCTTACGCAAGCCGACGAGTTGGGTGTTTTTGGTGTAGATTTCTATGATTTTTCACATTCAGTGCGAGTAGCTGGCTATTTATTTCAAAGATATTCAATATTAATTCACATCATCATCAAGGATATTCAATTCTGCATCTAATGATACCAAATATTTAGACATTGAAGCTTTTATTTAGGCATTACAGCCTTCATTCGCACGCATACGCTTACGCAATCCGACTGGGGGGGTAGTTTTTGGTGTAGATTTCTATGATTTTTCACATTCAGTGCGAGTAGCTGGCTATTTATTTTGAAGATATTCAATATTAATTCACATCATCATCAAGGATATTCAATTCTGCATCTAATGATACCAAATATTTAGACATTGAAGCTTTTATCCGCACGCATACGCTTACGCAAGCCGACGAGTGGGGTGTTTTTGGTGTAGATTTCTATGATTTTTCACATTCAGTGCGAGTTGCTGGCTATTTATTTCAAAGATATTCAATATTAATTCACATCATCATCAAGGTAATTCAATTCTTAATCTAATGATACCACCTGTTTGGAATATATGAGTATATTTGTATACACCATCACAGTGCCAAGGATCGGGAATTAATGTGGATGAAAGTGCTGGCGGTACTGAGATGCGAATTTTATGAATGTGCATAAAGTAACATACTTAAATGCTTACACTATCAAAGAGGAGGGTACGTTTTGTATTAAATTTTTTTCATTTCATTCGGTTTATTGCTCTAAGATCAATTAGCATGTTTTTGTCGTCCCGTTTGGTAATTTTGCAACAGTCGGATGTTTACTGGTTAACCGCCAAAAAAATCTACATGGAAAATGTAGAACGTTATGTTACCTTCATTTTGTGAAAAACAATTAAATTAACAAATTATTTTTTATAATTTAATGTTAATTTGTTAAGAAAATAAAATTGTCATTGAAAAAAAATAAAGCATTAGGCAAGATCTCGAAAACTTTGGGCGAGCTCACAGTAGTACAATCAGTAGGTAGCGATACAACCATAATTCACCACTGTCGGTCTGTGTAACCAAAAGTGCATTGTAGTTAACATAAATATACACTAGCTGGTTATGATGATGATTAAATTGCCATGCAGATAATCGATAAATGTGAATGACATTGACCACAGAAAAAACAGGAATCCGAAAAATAGATAATGCTTGCGTATAAATTTACAAACGTTTGAAGAAGAGAACCTTATATGTTTTATCTGCCTTTTGTTTATCTTTAATGTCTTTATGATGTACTCACGGCGACTTTTGCTGTTTCCAATTTTGAGTACAATTTTTTATTAGTTTCAATGTATTTTTAACTATTAATATTATTGTATTTGTTTTTTCTTTGACCATCATTTTGTAAATTAAAAATTGTGTTTGACATGAACACCTGAAGATTCTTACTGTATTGTTGCGTTTGTCTTGCAACATGCAAGGCTTTAAGCCTAAAAACTAAAAACTCCAATTTCTGTATTACTACATGTTTATTGGTCTGAGTCCAACTTAAAACTCTCTAAAAATTACAATGTAAATTCAATATATAAGATCATACTCTCTCATACACACCCACCGCACCTGTATCGCACCTGTATCGAACATTAAAGACATTAAAGGGTAATTGAAAAAGATTTAAAATAATAAATGTATCCGGTTCTCTGACCACAAGTATAAACATCAATTCTCTCTACTGTCAGGGCAGTTAAATAATCTCTTATCTAAACAGGAGGTTAAATGTTAATTTAATTTTGTGTCGATGCGTGAAATTGAAATTGTAACACTAATTTTACTCGTAACACTACCCCTTGGGTTTTAAAATTAAAGTTTCCACTACTTTAATAAAAATATTCATGATGTAAAATAAAAAATGATAATAATTAGATAAAACAAAAAGGAAAAAAAAATATTGTCTTTGACTGAAATAATTATCATGGACCCTCTAGAAAAATCCAGATAAAAAAAAATTTATTCAACACTGATAAATGGCCATTTTATCAAAATGTGTGAAAAACTTTCTTCCAGTCAAGGAGAAAAGTAACATAAAACTTTTAATGTAGGCGGGGAATAAATTGACTGACACAAGTAAGACGTGATTACATCGACTCGCT
>CM056598.1:5573161-5625661 GCA_029721355.1 Tegillarca granosa
AGAGAGAGAGAGAGAGAGAGAGAGAGAGAGAGAGGGTGTCTTTATTTTACAGTTTGTTTATTCTGCGAAACTTAGTAACCCGTTTCTTGCAATGCCCTTCTAGGTCAAGGCCAAGGTCATTAACTTTAGCCTCTCTCTCTCTCTCTCTCTCTCTCTCTCTCTCTCTCTCTCTCTCTCTCTCTCTGCCAATTATTAATACAATTTAAAGAAAATTATTTTTTTTTACAATATTTTATAATTTTATAACAAAGATGCTGATCTTTCTGGTTTAGAAGAATTTCTTTTTGATGATTAGGCTTAATTTAAAGTCGCAATAACCAAGATTTTTTAAAAGATATTTTGCTACAAAATTTTATTGTTTTATGACTTCGATCACTAACGTTTGCTAAAAAATAATGTGAAAGTTTTTTTTGAAAATAAATGATTTTAACTAGAGATTACAAATCGGGTGAACGCATCAGGTCCATTGGATCTCTTGTTTTATATGCATTGCAGAATTACTATAACCAACAAAAAAGGATTGTTTTCAATTATTTGAAATATTTGTGGCAATTTAAAACAATTACTACTATATTAACCTTATTTATTCATCCAGAATCATCCAGCGCGGCTATCAGTCACTACGCACTTTGATTACAAATCCATACCGGTAACTTGGCAGTGTGTAAGCGTACATGTGCATAACAAGACTTAAATGTCTAAGTATTTGGTATCATTAAATGCAGAATTGAATATCCTTGATGCTGGAGTGATTAAATATTGAATATCTTTGAAATAAATAGCCAGCTACTCGCACTGAATGTGAAAAATCGTAGAAATCTACTCCAAAAACTACTCCCACTAGTCGGCTTGCGTAAGCGTATGCGTGCGAATGAAGGCTGTAATGCCTAAATAGTTGGTATCATTAGATGAAGAATTAAATATCCTTGATGATGATGTGAATAAATATTGAATATCTTTAAAATAAATAGCCAGCCACTCGCACTGAATGTGAAAAATCGTAGAAATCTACACCAAAAACTACCCCCCCCCCAGTTGGCTTGCGTAAGCGTATGAAGGCTGTAATGTCTAAATATTTGGTATCATTAGATGCAGAATTGAATATCCTTGATGATGATGAGAATAAATATTGAATATCTTTGAAATAAATAGCCAGCTACTCGCACTGAATGTGAAAAATCGTAGAAATCTACACCAAAAACTACTCCCCCAGTCGGATTGCGAAAGCGTATGCGTGCGTATGAAGGCTGTAATGTCTAAATAGTTGGTATCATTAGATGCAGAATTGAATATCCTTGATGATGATGTGAATAAATATTGAATATCTTTGAAATAAATAGCCAGCTACTCGCACTGAATGTGAAAAAATCGTAGAAATCTACACCAAAAACACCCCCCTAGTCGGCTTGCGTAAGCGTATGCGTGCGTATGAAGGCTGTAATGTCTAAATAGTTGGTGTGATAAGATGCAGAATTAAATATCCTTCATGATGATGTGAATAAATATTGAATAAAAATCGTAGAAATCTTCACCAAAAACACCCCACTAGTCGGCTTGCGTAAGCGTATGCGTGCGTATTAAAGCTTCAATGTCTAAATATTTGGTATCATTAGATGCAGAATTGAATATCCTTGATGATGGTGTGATTAAATATTGAATATATTTGAAATAAATAGCCAGCTACTCGCACTGAATGTGAAAAATCGTAGAAATCTACACCAAAAACTATCTCCCAGTCGGATTGCGTAAGCGTATGCGTGCGTATGAAGGCTGTAATGTCTAAATATTTGGTATCATTAGATTCAGAATTGAATTACCTTGATGATGATGTGAATTAATATTGAATATCTTTGAAATAAATAGCCAGCTACTCGCACTGAATGTGAAAAATCATAGAAATCTACACCAAAAACACCCCACTAGTCGGCTTGCGTAAGCGTATGCGTGTGTATAAAAGCTTCAATGTCTAAATATTTGGTATCATTAGATGCAGAATTGAATATCACTGATGATGGTGTGATTAAATACTGAATATCTTTAAAATAAATAGCCAGCTACTCGCACTGAATGTGAAAAATCGTAGAAATCTACACCAAAAACTACTCCCCAGTCGGCTTGCGTAAGCGTATGCGTGCGTATAAAAGCTTCAATGTCTAAATATTTGGTTTCATTAGATGCAGAATTGAATATCCTTGATGATGATGTGAATAAATATTGAATATCTTTGAAATAAATAGCCAGCTACTCGCACTGAATGTGAAAAATCGTAGAAATCTACACCAAAAACTACTCCCCCAGTCGGATTGCGTAAGCGTATGCGTGCGTATGAAGGCTGTAATGTCTAAATAGTTGGTATCATTAGATTCAGAATTGAATTACCTTGATGATGATGTGAATTAATAATGAATATCTTTGAAATAAATAGCCAGCTACTCGCACTGAATGTGAAAAATCATAGAAATCTACACCAAAAACACCCCACTAGTCGGCTTGCGTAAGCGTATGCGTGCGTATAAAAGCTTCAATGTCTAAATATTTGGTATCATTAGATGCAGAATTGAATATCCTTGATGATGGTGTGATTAAATATTGAATATCTTTAAAATAAATAGCCAGCTACTCGCACTGAATGTGAAAAATCGTAGAAATCTACACCAAAAACTACCCCCCAGTCGGCTTGCGTAAGCGTATGCGTGCGTATAAAAGCTTCAATGTCTAAATATTTGGTATCATTAGATGCAGAATTGAATCTTGATTATGATGTGAATAAATATTGAATATCTTTGAAATAAATAGCCAGCTACTCGCACTGAATGTGAAAAATCGTAGAAATCTACACCAAAAACTACTCCCCCAGTCGGATTGCGTAAGCGTATGCGTGCGTATGAAGGCTGTAATGTCTAAATAGTTGGTATCATTAGATGCAGAATTTTTAATTGTTACGTAAAACAATTATTTTTTCAATACCTGTATACTACATTCTTGGTACAAGAAAACTTATGCGGAATGAATATCTGCGAAAGCTGTGATTAAGACGAAATTACACACGGAACATTATTTGTTTTTATCAGTAAATAAGTAAATAAAATTACCTAGAAATAATTACTAGTATTTATCTTTAATCGTTCAAGTAACTGGTTACTAGTAGCTAATTTTTCCTCCACAAGTAACTGGCTACTAGTAGCTAACTTTACTTCTACAAGTAGCCAGCTACTAGTAGCCAGTTACTAGTAGCTAACTTTACCGATCTGGCCAGTAGGCCAGGTTTTTCGTAGTCGCAACTAAGCCTGACTTAGGCTTTTTTTCATGCACCACTTTTGGTGTACGACATGCTTAGCTACACCGACGTAACTGGTTCAGTTCTCATAAAAATGTGACACTTAATAAAATGGTAAAAGTGTTCAATATGGCAAATATCTCTAAAAAGGTGTTAGTAATAATGAACATGATTTAATTAATATAATATGATACAATAAATAGTTCTGTAAGATAAGAGGTCTTGAATTCTAATGCTGTAACCTAGGTTCTGTAACTCGGTGCATTATTATTATTATTCATATATGTTTTTGCCTCCCGATAACACTTTAAAAACACCCTCCCAAAAAGTTGGTTAAAAATTAGTCATGGGTAGATCAATATCATGAGTTCGTCCATTCATGTGAATTATAACAAACGCTTGTAGATTTGGTTCAAGGTTATTTAAGAATAATACAATTATGCAAAGACCAATCTTAAGTATTGCTTAACAAAACAGTGAAATTTAAAATTTAAATATGAAAGAGCATAAAGAAAAATTGGCAGGGTATTTAAAAGAATAATACTTCGCTTTCACTTTATTATCAAATGAAAATTAATAACCGTCCATATCGATTTTTGGAGTTTGAAAAGTTTGAAAAATGGAGTCGGTTCATATTTGGTTTTTGACACTGATATTTCATCAAGGAATTGGTGTGTTAACTGTTGCAGGTAAGAAATACACAGTAAATTATTTAATCTGTAATTAAGTAATAATTACTTTGGTTACTTTTTATATCTACTAATTTCAACAATTTTAATTTCGATTATTGCAGCTTTAATTTTTGATGTCATGTTTTAAAATTTTTTTATATAAACTTTTAATTTGATGATGTTTTATGTCATTTTTTCTTTCATCTCATTTGCGAAATTTTAGACTCAATACAGATTTCTTTACGTTGGTTTTCCAAAAACTTCACAAACCATGTTCAAACCCTACTAAATTAATATGCTTAATTCCAAGGAAACTGTTTTTGAGTTGCAGAAATACGTGCCATTTACTATTTTTTTTATGTAAGATAAATTATTAAAAACATATTACGCAAAAATCATTCCGAATAAAAAAAATAAATAAAATAATAAAAATAATAATAAATAAAAAAATTAAATAAATAAATAAATAAATAAAAAAAATAAAAAAAATATTTGTGCATATAGTTTCACAGCCATTGATCCTGCAACAAAAGTTATTTGCATCAATTGATAGTTATACAATATTTGCTTGCAATCTTGCTAGTAAGTAAATACATATAAACATAGCAATATTTTGAAAATTTTTCATAATGGAAGTATTAAAATACCATAAAAGTATATGAAATATAATATACAATTTTTATCAGATTTATACACCAATTGGTTACATCTTGTGGTAGAAAATAACATCCATAGAGAAAATATCAAATTGTTATAATTTTCGGTATAATTTTTGTAATTTAGAAATATTATTGTCGGTTTCATGTTTAACCACACGTAAATTTTCAATGACATTTAGCCTGAGAATATTTTAATACTTATCATAGATGAGCTTAATAGTATAGAATGAAGGATAGCTAAGTATTTTTCCACTAAAGAGTGTGCACGAATATAAGTAACTGTCATATAAACGGTAGTATTATCCGATAACTAGACAACTATTTTGGTGAAAATCGTTGAAACTGAGAAATATAACCGATAAATAATTAATTTTACCCCTCAATGGGAAATTTTAATTCTTGCAAGTTATGCAGATAGATTTACACTTTATGTATTCATGTATAATGTTCCATCCGTAAAAGTCGGTACAAGACGGATAGAACATTGTACCAACCTGACACAGTACAAAACGGTAGAACTATGTGTATAATCGCATATTCATTAACATGTACAAACATGATATGCATACAGTCCATAAATAAATACACGTAGCACTTCCATTTATTTGATGCAATGTTTATCGAGTGTCGTATACCATAGGGAATTCTTGAATAAAACATAAAACAAAACAAAAACTTAGAATAAATCGACAATCACAAAATAAACTGACAAACAAGCAATAAACTGACAAACAAACAATAAACCGACAAACACAGAATATATGGACAAATACACAATTGATGTACAAACACAAATAAGTCAACTAACAAAAATAAAGCGAAACAAAAAATAAATTGATAATCACAGTATAAACAACCACAAAATAACAGAATAAATCGATAACTACAGAAATCTACAAACACACAGATATTCTACAAAATCAGAATAAATCGGTAAGCACAAAAATTAATCGACAAACACAGGATAAAGTATGACAGAGTACAACCTAAAAAAAACAACAACAACTACAACAAATCATCAACCACAGAAAAATGACTGATACAAAACAAATCAACAACTACAGAATAGACCAATCAACACAGGATAAATCGACAACTACAGAATAAACTAATCAACACAGGATAAATCGACAATTACAGAATAATCCAATCAACACATGATAAATCGACAACTACAGAATAAACCAATCAACACAGAATAAATCTACAACTTCAGAATAGACCAATCAACACAGGATAAATCGACAACTACAGAATAAACCAATCAACACAGGATAAATCGACAATTACAGAATAATCCAATCAACACAGGATAAATCGACAACTACAGAATACATAGATCAATCAACACAGGATTAATCGACAACTACAGAATTAAGAAGCATCAAAAATATCGACAACTATAGAATAAACAAACACCAAAAAAGTCGACAACTATAGAATAAACATGCACCAAAAAAATCGACAAGTATAGAATAAACAATCACCAAAAATATCGACAACTATAGAATAAACAATCACCAAAAATGACAACTATAGAATAAACAAGCACAAAAAAACGACAACTATAGAATAAACAATTACCAAAAAAATCAACAAGAACAGAATAAAAAAGCACCAAAAATATCGACAACTATTGAATAAACAAGCACCAAAAAAAAAAAAAAAAAAAAAAAAAAAAAAAAAAAAAAAAAAACGACAACTATAGAATAAACTAGCACCAAAAAAGTCGACAACTATATAATATACATGCACCAAAAATTGAATACTATGGAATAAACAAGCACCAAAAATATCGACAACTATAGAATTAACAAGCACCAAAAAAAATCGACAACTATAGAATAAACATGCACCAAAATTGACAACTATAGAATAAACAAGCACCAAAAATATCGACAACTATAGAACAAACATGCACCAAAAATGACAACTATAGAATAAACAAGCACAAAAAAACGACAACTATAGAATAAACAATTACCAAAAAATCAACAAGAACAGAATAAACAAACACCAAAAAATCGACAACTATAGAATAAACAAGCACCAAAAAATCGACAACAACAGAATAAACATGTACCAAAAAAATCGACAACTATAGAATAAACATGCACCAAAAGAATCGACAACTATAGAATAAACAAGCACCAAAAAATCGACAACTATAGAATAAACAAGCACCAAAAAATCGACAACAACAGAATAAACATGCACCAAAAAAATCGACAACAACAGAATAAACATGCACCAAAAAAATCGACAACAACAGAATAAACATGCACCAAAAAAATCGACAACTATAGAATAAACAAGCACCAAAAGAATCGACAACTATAGAATAAACAAGCACCAAAAGAATCGACAACTATAGAATAAACAAGCACCAAAAAATCGACAACTATAGAATAAACAAGCACCAAAAAATCGACAACAACAGAATAAACATGCACCAAAAAAATCGACAACTATAGAATAAACATGCACCAAAAGAATCGACAACTATAGAATAAACAAGCACCAAAAAATCGACAACTATAGAATAAACAAGCACCAAAAAATCGACAACAACAGAATAAACATGCACCAAAAAAATCGACAACAACAGAATAAACATGCACCAAAAGAATCGACAACTATAGAATAAACAAGCACCAAAAAATCGACAACTATAGAATAAACAAGAACCAAAAAATCGACAACAACAGAATAAACATGCACCAAAAAAATCGACAACTATAGAATAAACATGCACCAAAAGAATCGACAACTATAGAATAAACAAGCACCAAAAGGATCGACAACTAAAGAATAAACAAGCACCAAAAAATTGAATAAACAAGCACCAAAAATATCGACAACTTTAGAATGAACAAGCACAAAAAACCGACAATTATAGAATAAACAATAACCAAAAAAGTCGACAACTACAAAATAAGCAAGCAGCAAGAAAAAAACTGGATAAATTAATCATTACAAAATAGTTAGAAAACCATGGAATGCGATAATGACCAGCAAATAAATCAGTCACGGACTTACTTAAGAAGTACACGTTTTCTAAGGGTAAAAGTGCATAATTTTATTCAGAGTGTCACAGAATACCAGAAAACCTAATGTCAACAAACATAAACATTCCTTTAGAATCTTTTCAATGTCAACAATCACCGATATGGTGGAAAACAAATTTAAATAGTTACACATTAAATAGACCGTGTTCTTAATGTTTGTATTTGTATATGAAATTAAAAAAAAGATATCATACAATCAGAAAAAATAATATCTTAAACAAATTTTCTCATATACCATTTAAGATAAATAACCATTTTGGAAATGAGCACATTGTCACACTTCACTGATATATTAGAAATTGTCGGTTTAATGAATTTTTTTTCGTATTACTCTATTGCAAAATTCAAGAATTACCAATTTTTCTCTCTTTTTTAGACTATTCCAAATAGGCAATAATATATTTTTTGAAACGTTTGTAAAAATCACATTAAAGAATCAACATAATAGATTATATGTGGCTAAATATACAGAAGTTCAATTTTGTTTAATTCAAAATAATTTGATTAATCAATTTAATCAATTCAGTTTAATCACAAATCAACAATGAATGGTTAAATGATTTCTTTTTTTTTTTTTTTTTTTTTTTTTTTTTTTTTTTTTTTTTGCCAAAAAAAATTATTGTTGAAATCAAATATTTATTTACACATTCATGACATCGCTTACTAATGTACAACGTGTTTCTCCTGATAAGTTATATTGGAATGAAATGACGTAAGAAGACGTTTTTTACGAACATATGACGTTATTGGGAAATAATGCTCTAGACTCTTTAGATAATCAAACTAATATACTAACTGAACGAGTAAATAAATAAATAAATAAATAAATAAATAAATAAATAAATATGGCAGAATATGAAAACCAAGTGATAAAAGGACGGAATATGACCAATAAGTAAGATTGTGTAATGCCTAGCTGCTTTCAACTAGTGTTGTAAGCAAATTTGGATTCATTTATATTCATTTTTGTCAACGAATTCAACAAAAGATTATACCTAGCTGCTTTTAACTAGTGTTGTAGGCAAATTTAAATTCATTTGTATTCATTTTTGTCAACGAATTCAACAAAAATATGTCAGTCTGTATTTTTAAATGATTAGATAGATTTTTATTTTTGTCAACAACATTGTCTGATATTTTTGGAATTCTGTTATAATGCTCCCTGTTGAAAGGAATTTTATTTAATCGATGGCTTACTAAACCAGTAACCGCCAGGACTGACAGATATTGAACATTTATTAACTAATCAGGAATGTTTTTGACGATCTGCGAAGATCATTATTATTTACAATTTAAAAAAAAACCCCTTTCAAGTAGATGAAAACCAAAGAACCAAAATCAAAAGTTTCTGGTAATACACAACAAAAAAGTTTAGACAAGTATTTATCAATTTTAATCTATCAAGGTTATACAAGACCATCAAGTATTCAAGCATTCAATTATAGTATTAATTTTAATAATAAACCGGATTTAATTTGAAGTTCATGAAAAAGGATTTCAAATGGAATATAAACATAAATGGTCTTTATGGTTTATAAGGTCAAAGATTATAAGTATTATTGTCAGAAAAGGGTCACGTGATAAGAGTTTGGACTAAGTAGGAGATACTATTGTGTATTGGATTATTATTATAAATCTTAGATAACATTTTAAATCCCAATGTTTATTTCAAAGTCATTTAGTAAAGTTCTGTAAAAAATAAACAAACATTTGTTCTTGAAATATGTGCGCGTGTTTTATAATAATAATAATAATAATAATAATAATAATAATAATATAGTTATTATGGTGAAAATAATGCCCTGAAAAACGATACCGATTGTTTTTAAAAACTCACAAGTCTTTTATGTTTGAAGTAAAAGTTGAACATTCTTTAATCAAACGAACACTCTAAATGGTAGTATCACTGAATTAAACATTATACTGCAGGGTACGAAATTGTTATATGACATGATACGAATTGGACCGATTTGGGAACAAAATGGAAAAATTAAGCTCGAAATGGCCATGGTTCGAATTATTATTGTATAAAATGTTCAGCTACCACTGAATACAAGCTAATGAGTTAATGTTACTAAATTATAACAGCAAATAAAACAAGAAAAGAATTATGTTTACTCATTATTATTATTGGATATATAAAATATATAAATATAGTTAAAATGTTTTCTAAAGCAAAATTGAATCTATTCAGTTAGAATAAATCCAGTTATGCTTTAGAAAACATTAAAACTAATTTTTATGTTTTTTATACTAGTATATAAAGTTAACTCACACAGAGGATATACTTTATCGACATAGTTGGAATATATATATATATATATATATATATATATATATATATATATATATATATATATATATATATATATATATATATATATATATATATATAAGAAAAAATAAATAAAAAGTTTATTAACTTAACATAAAGTTTCTTCAGTTGTTTCAGCTATGTTTATAAAATCCATTTTGCATTATTTAGAGGACAAACATTTTATGCGTTACAGGCATCTCTACTTACTCGAGAATTTATTTTGTTTTTGGATGTTTAATATAAGAATGTATGTAGATTATAATGCAACTATACGTATTATATAATTTCTAGTATAATCAAATGCATTCTGGATGTTGTTTTAGAGATACATTAATATTTGTGGAGAACTCTAAAGCCTGAAGTCAATGTTTTAGGCTGAAACCATGTATTTAGTTACATATTCTAGATTTAAGGTGTTATTGCTTGAACTTTAGTATTTAATAAGTTACAGGTCACACTAATCCCCTACTTGACAGCTAAAAAGGAACAGTGGGTGTTATATAAGAACTTTGAAAATATTTTAAAACTGTTATTTAAGTTCAAAGATGTAGGACAGTTATATAATTTATTTCTATGCTTTAAGAACCGAGATAAATAAAAAACTATAATTATAATAATACGTGAATCAAAATCCATTGTGTACTTGTGCGTCCTCCCTTTACATGTTATTGTCTTAAGTTTACAATGGAGCATTTGTATTAGGTAAATTTACGTAATTCGTTTTTAAACATTTTGAATCACGAGAGAAAAGTATATAAAAAAAAGTAATTTAAAAAAATACACGAATTTTAAAATAAACATCAGTCACTGATCTGATGATGATGAACAAGCAAGTTCATGATAATATATCTCACGAAATTAGTACTAACAACAGAATATAATAATAATAATAATAATAATAATAATAATAATAATAATAATCAATCAATCAATCAATCAATCAATCATTCAATCAATCAATCAATTATCAATAAATTAACGTAAAGCTCACCATAGCGCTAAAACCAACTGCTCATTCAAACTAGTTTTTAAAGTCTTTTTACTCAATAAACCGTTTTAGAAAGAACAACCGTCTGTACTTATCATTCCGTACTTACCAGAACCCTTAAGATGTCATTGTATAGACGTTCTATTATATATAAGTAAACAATCAAAGTAAATGAAAATATTATGGAATAATTCGATTTAAACTACCAAGTTGTCTATACTGACATTTTGTGATTTTGCCTATTCTGAGCGTATCAATCAAATTCTCTCTGTAGAAATCAATGTTAGCACTTTGGCTCTCTTGACGTTAAATCAGTTCTTGGTTACCGTTCCTTCAAACGCATGTTTTGATTAAGATACACACATTTCTAAAGCATCGATCTTTTCGACCGAAATTTGATGTCCTTTTAATATGGGATGCGCAAACGTGGTGTGTTATACTGATCATACATGTAGCAATGTAGTTGTAAAGTGACGGGAAGCTCTGCGGTGTTAATAAAGCAAATTAAAAAATAAAATTTAAAAAAGCAACGAACAACAACACCACCACCACCACCACCACCAATAAAAATAAAAATAATGCAGAAATATGTGTCTTTTAATAATCTTTTATGTAAAATAAAATTTTAAAAACATATTACTCATATATCATTCTGAACAAATAATAATAATAATAATAATAATAATAATAATAATAATAATAATAATAATAATAATAATAATAATAGTAAAAATAATAACATTGTGCTAACCAAAGGTCAATTCATATCAAAAGGTAGTTTTTTTAAGAAATACATTGTTTTGAATTCTAAAGGTGGATTAAATCAAATATAGGGTATTAAAATGAATTCGAAATACCGTCCAAATGACGACATCAATGTATAACACCTGAAGAGAATTGAGGCCATGTTTTCTTTTTTTTATTTATATTTATTAAACATTTTCCAAAAGACATTATTTAAAGTATTTTTCTTTTCTTTTTCTTTTCAGGTTGGTCATATGAAGGTTCAAAAGGTAAGCTTAAAGAACAAAAATTATTTGTCCTTACTTCTTAATCCGGTGTGAACTAACTATATAAATGATTGAATGGTTTTTTAAACATTTAATATTAATTACAGAACTACAATAACAAACTATTGATGACCAAATACACGGTCAGTTGTGGTTTCTTTTAATGTAAGTATTAACTAACAAATATCGATTACCACGTCACATATTTAATTACATTGCCCCATACTTCACACAAACATGACAATAATATTCAAATAATCAAATCAACACACAGGAACAATATTTAATTAATCTGCTATGACAAATGCTGTGGAATTTGTAGTTATAAAAACAGGTTTTTAATTTTATTTGATTGACAACAATTACATACATGTTTCAAGATATGTAATGGGACAATTCTTGAAAAAATGAATCAATAATGGCACTACGAATTGTCTGTCTGAAAATTTCCGTATAATAGTAAAAAAAACATGGTATTTATAATTTGGTATTACAACCTGAATATTGCTACATCTGGAAATCAGAATTCAGAAAGGAACTTATATTTTTTGCTTATTTTTATGTGTCCGTTGAGGTTAAAGACCCCTGAAGTAATATGACCTGGTTAAGGTCAAAGTCTGGTTGTTATTAGAGGCCAGATCCCCGCATTATTATAAAGACCTTTAATCCAACACCCTTAGGGTAGTATGACCTGGTTGAGGTTAAAGCCGGGTTGTTTTTAGGCCATATCTTGACAGGGGTAAAGCTGCATAATGTTTACCCATTATTGGAAAAAAAAATTATGAAAATATTTTTCATCAATATAAATTTGTTGTAATTTTGATCTGTGTGATTCATTTTCTTAAGTCCACTCTTAATAACCCATAATAAAGGAAATCGTAAAAGCTTGGGGCCTCTCGATAAAATGTTCTTTATCAGCTTGGAGTTTGTGAAGAAGTTCTACATGTATGTCAACCATGGTGTCGGCAGAAAAAAGACATGTTCGTGAGAGATCGACAACACATTCGGTAAGGCTCAGATGGAAAATGGCTGTAAATGAAACAGCAGTTTGGCTTGGATACCCAGGACAAGGTGTCCGCATTGCTCTTGAAAACATGCTTTTTACTGTGTTTGCTGATGTTGCCTCGTTTTTGATAATCAAGTTTCGATAAAGAATCAATCAATCAATGTTCTAAAAAGTTGCTTGGTAGATCAAACTTGCAGTAGGTTTCACCGTGAATGTTAAGTAAGGAAAGGTTTTTATCATGGAACCAAGTATTACATTTTTCATGAGAGGCATGGGAAAAATGCGCCGTTTAATATTTTGTGAAAAACTTAATATAGCTTTAAAGAATTTATTGTTAATTTTCTAGAACTATGCTTTTGGTGGTAAACAAGTTATCAATTCTAAATACTACTACTACTACTACTACTACTACTACTACTAATAATAATAATAAGCCAATTTTGGATACTTGCAAGACATATACAATGCAAGGGGGATAACAATTTTAATAACAGAAATACCATTTATAATGAGCTCCACTGCCTGTAGAATAATGTTAAATACGTTCTAATGATATCTGATGTTATCGTTATTATTATGTAGCCTTAAACTACTTCATCCCTAAATATCTTTCAGATTGATAAGTAACATACCAAGTGCTTAACTTCAACACTAATGTTTGATTTAAGGCAAAATAGCTTTATTTTTTTTAAATTCAAAAAATGCATTTCGAATGAAAATTATGCATATTCTAAATTTCACTCCATCTGTATATGTTTTAGCGCTAAATTATAATGGTTCAATGACTGTCCAAAACAAAATGCATTATAATTTATACAAATTTTGTGAGGAGTAATTTGGGTCTCACCTAGTTTTTTTGTTCTAATGTGGTTCAACATTAAACAAAATCTGACTTAAGTCTGAAATTTTATAACTCTAGATCTGCCAAAGTTTTGATCCTCTGAAGTCTTTGTTGACATTAAGGATCATGCATTATAAAGTAAATGGATTCAGAATGATCCCCCCCCCAAACTTTGTTATTGAATCACATATTCTTCAGATGATGTATTATGTAAGTTAAAATGAGTTACTGTCATGTTTATGTTTTAAGAGATGTAATTCATTGGAATAATGAGTGCAAATATTTTTTTAATTTTCTAAATATCAACACAGCATTGAAATGCATGTTAAAAGTAAAATATTTTCACAATTAGAGTACCTTCGTATTGCATTAAAATCACATAATCATTCACCGTTTGTCGTTGGATCCAATACTTGTGAAAATATGAGTTTTACTAAAAAAGATACAATTTCTTAGAAATTTGTCGGGGAGGGCCATTGTTACTCTCATTGCATGATAAAACGTTCCTACCGTCCCCTTCAGTAGTTCTAATAGTGTTTATATTGTCTTGTTTTCTTGTTATGTTTGTTAGTTTTTTGTTGTTGTTATTTTTGCTATTCCAAAGTTCATGTTTTGAAGCGTGTAATTGTTTTTCACTACCAAATTAAAAGAGAAAATGAAAAATTCTCGGGAATTGTCCGTTGTTAAAGAAGTATACATTCTAGCTTATATTTGCTTTTGATGGTTTTGAGCACATGACACATGTCAAATATATGCTAACAGCTCAAACTTTTTATATCTTATTTATTTTACAGGACCAAGCTACTGGTACAAAGATTATGCAGATTGTGGAGAAAAGAGTCAGTCCCCTATAAATCTCCCGTCAGACTGTGATTTAGAGTACAATCAAGACTTAGGACCATTTATCTTAAGTGGATTTCTGGACAAAACACCCATAAATACTTTAAAAAATAACGGACACGCAAGTAAGTTAAACATTTTTGCAAACGAGGTTTGATGTTTATTAATATTTATATATAAAGGCAGGTGTTTAAAATGTTACAATTATGCCTATTGTTACATTGTTGTGAAGTTGTGATCGTACTTTAAGACCCCTTTACACAATATGTTAAGACGTGCATGTTTTAGACATTTATGTCTTAGTATGTTTACACAGTCAAGTCCTAAGCTCATGTTTTCAGTTTATTTCCCGCCAAATACTCACGGTATGTAAACAAATGAAGTACAACATGGAAGAAGATGAAATTGTTATTTTGTTGTCTGTTATTATGTGTTCTGAAAATAAAAATGCTGAAAAGACGTCCCAGAAGATAGGACCTTGGATTCAGAGAAGACAAAGGCACGGGGCTCATTATGCATTAATTCAAGAATTGAATTCAGAAGATTCTGATTGTTTCGGAAATTTTGTGAGGATGGATGAAGCAGATTTTGGAATAAATTCACCACTCATCCAGCGGATCCAATTTGAGATTTAGAACGATGTAACTCCCCAATCTTTTTGGGCATTTTTAAAATTTAGAAATTGTCTGAACTTATCATTTGTTTGTTTTGTAGAAGCACATAGTTGTTGACCATGAGCCACACGACCTTTGTTTTCATTGGCTGATTGCCCATGATTTGACTTGAGGAATAGAGTAAGTTCTATTCCTTAGGTCAGACACACATGTTTCTATTTCAAAGACAACAGTCTTTACACAGAAAGTTTTAACAGGAATGTTAAAACATGTATGTCAAATCATGCTGTGTAAAGAAAGGGGCCTTAATGCATAAAAGTGATATTAGAAATATATACGTAAATATTTGCCCATTCAAATTTGACTAAAAGAACGATTTGATGTAGTGGAAGTATTTTATACAATGCTTAATGACGTATGCGTCTGAAGGTTAATTAATTAATTAATTAATTAATTCTTTTGCTCATCCATATCATTTAAAGGTCGAAAAACTCGGTATTGTACCGCGCAGTTAAAATTGGTGTTGGAAATTACTCATTTGTTAAAGTATAGATTTCATATACACAGCTTATATTCGTTACAGTACAAGTGGATGTAACAGGCCATCTTACAGTGACAGGAGGTGGTCTGCCTGGAACTCACAAAGTTGCTCAGTTCCATTTCCACTGGGGAGAAGATGACAGCAGAGGTTCAGAACATTTTCAGAATGGAATACAATATCCGCTTGAGGTAACGTCTTCAATATTGGAAAATTGGATGCATGTACATTGTATTAGCAAAAGGGCTCTTAATAAAGAAAAACCAGGGATGAGATAAAAGAGTTCAGTACCATTAACAGCTATAAAAGCTGGGAGTTAGAAAATAATTTTAGCTACCGTAACGGTTTTTATATAAACAAACCAAAATTAAATAAAAGATTTTTTTTAAATGACAACAGATATGAATAAAACAAACTCAGAAGTTAATGTAGATTAGACAGTTAAATGTGTTAAATTTGACAGTTATAATAGTGACAAATACGAAATTTAACAAACAGGTTTGTAATGTAAACAGCAATAATAGTAACAAACACGAAATTTAACAATCGGGTTCATTAATGTTAACAGCTACAATAGTGACAAACACGAAATTTAACAATCGGGTTCGTAAATGTTAACAGTTACAATAGTGACAAACACGAAATTAAACAATCGAGTTCGTTTATGGAAATAAAACAATCGAGTTCGTTTATGTTAACAGTTACAATAGTGGCAAATACGGAATTAAACAATCGAGTTCGTTTATGTAAACAGTTACAATAGTGACAAATACGAAATTAAACAATCGAGCTCGTTCTTGTTAACGGATACAATGGTGACATACACGAAATTAAACAATCGAGTTCGTTCTTGTTAACAGATACAATAGTGACAAACACGAAATTAAACAATCGAGTTCGTTCTTGTTAACAGATACAATAGTTACAAACACGAAATTAAACAATCGAGTTAATGAATGCTATCAGTTACAATAGTGACAAACACGAAATTAAACAATCGGGTCCATGAATGTTTACAGTTACAATAGTGACAAACACGAAATTAAACAATCGGGTCCATGAATGTTAACAGTTACAATAGTAACAAACACTAAATTGAACAATCGGGGTTGTTAATGTTAACAGTTACAACAGTGACAAACACGAGATTAAACAATCGAGTTCATGAATGTTAACAGTTACAATAGTGACAAACACTAAATTAAACACTCGGGTTCGTTTAGATAAACAGTTACAATAGTGACAAACACGAAATTTAACAATCGGGGTTCGTTTATGTAAACAGTTACAATAGTGACAAACACGAAATTAAACAATCGGGTTCGTTCTTGTTAACAGTTACAATAGTGACAAACACGAAATTAAACAATCGGGTTTGTTTATGTACAGTAGTGACAAACTGGGTATTTAACGTTAATGTTTACAGATATAACATAGACAGACAAGAAATTGGGCAAAAGGATTCAATTATATATACAGTTGCAATAGTGACAAACTCGAAATCAGACAAAACGTTAGTAAATGTTAACAGCTATTATGGTGTCATAATTTTGAATTTTTGTGAAATAATACATTCAAAAGTAGCATATGACAGTAGTGACGGGTTTGTATTATGTCAACAGCTTTAAAAATATCAAACCAGGTATTTGATAATTTTAATCGTTTACTTTCGTAAACACTCTGAATTAAAATCGTTAACAAACTACAACTGTATTTTTTTCAGTTGCACATAGTGACATATAACATGAAATATCCTGATTTAACAACTGCTGTTGACAAGGCAGATGGTTTGGCTGTACTTGGATTTTTCTACGAGGTATTGTATTGAAACTTTATGGTTTGACCGATGTATTAAACGAGTCTTTGTGTCGTTGTGTTACTAAATATATACATGTAAATTTGAAGCACACCAATAAGTTCTATTTTGTTATTATGTTTGGTGCTCTTTCATGGTCGGAATTTGAATGACCGAATTTCGAATCTAATACTGGCACTTGTAGAAGTAATCAGTTTTACTTTTATAAGTATGAACACAATACTTGTATTATAAGCAGCCTTTTTCTGTATACCTTTAATCCATGTATTAAATTGTATGTATATTTTGCCAACATGCAACATATGTTCCTCTTCAAGATCAGAAACGCTTATCCTTGTTTTACACCAACACTTCAGACTGATGTAGAAAGGTTACAGTTTGTCTTTTGTCACAAAAAGATTTTGAGCCAGCTTTGCTTATTTATTTAGCATAAATAACTGCATAAACTAAATCATATCACGGAATCAATCCTGTCTTTGGCATTTTAGACGGTTAATTTGTTTAAGCTTACTCTCTTACTTATTTTTCATGTTAATATTTATTGTTTTGTTGTAGGTTGGAGAGACAAATAATATAAACTACGCACCACTACTTGATCTGTTTTCGGAGATCAAATATAAAGGTAAGTTATTATTATTATTATTATTATTATTATTATTATCACTTGTGTTTAGTAGATGTATGGTTAATACGATGTTGAAGTCATTTTATCTCCAATAAAAGCAATTTTCTGACAAAAAAATGTTTATGAACATATCAACATATAAGTTAACATATTTTTGGATTTCGAGGTTATATTTAGGATGGGTACTGTCATGTGCTGATTTTGAATTTCTATTAAAATAATGCATTCCATGTGCTGATTTTGAATGCATTATTTTAATAGAAATTCAAAATCAGCGCATGACAAGTACTAATGCGAGTCACGGTCAGATGGTGACTTAGTTGAATCTGATCTTCTATACGTTAGAATTAGGTTAGAACTCTAATGTCATGATGGCTTGAAACATAGGTAAATAATTTGAAAATAAGTTATATGCTGAAACGGTTAATTTGAGAGATTTTTGGCTCATAAATTAAATGTTGTTTTTGTAAATATCAATACCGACATCAAATAAAGCCTTTAGATAAATTTATCATAAAAACTTAAAATTTAAGAATTATCATTTATTTGTCATTTTAGAAACCACAAACAATATTTAAAAAATAAGAAATTAAACTATTAAAAATAGTAATTTCATTTTCACATAACTTTATGCACTTGTTTTCAGGAAATTCAACTTCGGTGTCAGATTTAAAGGTTCGATATCTCCTACCAAATAAATTTAGTAAATTCTACCGATACAAGGGAAGCTTGACCACGCCTCCATGCTACGAGAGTGTGACTTGGACAGTATTTCAGGAAACCATCTATCTGTCCACTGAGCAGGTAAGTATGGCGACTTGTATTATCAATCAGGATAAAATAAGTTAGATTCCACTGACTAAACATGGGCATGACTTGATTCATATTATTAGCAATTTTCTTGCAATTTTCAATCAGGACACAATCGGGTAGCGCAAGTTTATTCAGTTGTCAAAAAGCATTTTTTTTTTTAAAATTATCGTGATTTTTTTTAAATTTTATCGTTAAATACATTTACAAAGAAAATTTTAATGTATTTTAGTTCACGATAAAATAAAAAATGCTTTATGGCACATAAATAAATATCGTTGTTTCAATTTAGTCAGTCTCGAACTTTCATTTTAGCATTTCAGGATAGAGAGTCTGCAGTAATAAAAATCATTAATGGTTATTGATTTTTATTTTAATTTAGTAAATATTCAAAAAGAGGAATGTGTGTTGAGTTGCAACATAAACTTTGTATATCTTAATAAGAGAATAATAATATTTAAACAACAGTTAAACGAAAATTGTATATATAAAAATAAAATCAAGATATACTGGTTAATCATGCAAATAATGTTGTCATTTGTTACTTTTGAATTTTTATAGAAAAAAATTATTCAAAAGTAATACGTGTACTCATTCATGCAATATTTATATTTATCAAAGGTAGCATGTGTCATAAGTAACAATATCATATTTTGGTATTTTAGCTCGGCCGTTTTCCGAACAGTGTATGAAGATACAACTCACCCAATTAAAATGAACTACAGACCAATACAGAGGCTTGGCACAAGAAAAGTGTATGTGAATTTTAAAACCGCAAAAGATTTAGAGAAAGAAGCCGCGGCGAAAAAAGACACAAGTTCATGCAGCACAGATATCCTCAGTTGTGGGGATTGCAGTTTCTCTATCGATTATGCTTATTACTTTGAATATATAATTTGATTACCCATTTTGAATATATGATATATTCATTAGTATTGACATACAAATATATACCTGTATAGTAGTTAGTTTTAGTAACTTGTATTTCAGATTTTTTTCTTCAAAATCTACCTTTATTGTTAGTTTTTTAAAATATAAGTAAAATGGTTTCATTGATATCAAATTAATTTTAATATTTTAGCAATACATTGTATTTTTAGATATATTTTAGCAATAAATAATTATATCTTAAAACCACCAGACATTTCGTTTTATATTGCATTTACGTATCCCTTAGTGTCGACATTTTATGGTTGCATACATAATCATATACCTCATAAGCAATACCCTTCTCTATTGAAGCATGTGACCTCATTCAAACAAGGCAAAAATACACTTTAAACATTTACTGCTGAGTTGAAAATAAGCAAACCTTTTTTCTTTAGGTACCTGTTTTTAAATTTTGAATTTTTAAATCTCGGAGAATTAATCTAAGAACGACCGATGTGCTGGTGTGTTTTATAGTCCGCCTTGTACTAGCGCACTCTCTGCAATAGGCCAATTACGTGTTAACTCACAGAATTGGTAAGTCAGAGATAAGCATACTATGTGAACCTGTCGAAACTCTTGTTAACCACGTGTAAAGCATTATACCAAATTTTAGTCTCATGGGGTTTCAGTTTTCATATCTGCCAGTGATTTTAACCTTTGGAAGTGAAGGACAGAGGTAAAGGTCGTGATTTACTTTTTATACCCCCACGCAAAAGAAGTTTAGGGGTTTATATAGTGTAAACGGGCATCAACTTAAGAATATTTGACCAATTTTGAATCATATTTAATAAGTAGGTCTATTGTGTGAAGATGAACATTAGGGTTCGATTTCGGTGCTAGTCTAATATTTTTACAGGAGTTATTGTCCTGTGATCATAAAATTTAAAAAAAAATCTTGTTTTCTTATTTGCAATTTTTAAAGATTGACTTGCGGTGTCTTAAATTTGAAGTTTATAAATTACAAGAATTTTCCTCAAAAAATAGTTAATGCGCTTTTGCGTTTGGTTTCTATAAGATATAACATGACAGATTCCTTTAAGAACAATAACTTACGAAATGTTTTATCAATTTTACTTTTCGGACATTCGACCAATTTTTATTATATTTTGTATGTATATTTATTGTGTGAAGATGAACATTGGGTTTGATTTCGGTGTTATTCTATTGATTTTTACAAGAGTTATTGCCCTTCGATCATAAATTAAAAATAAAAATCTTTTGATTAAAATTCAAAGCTCTTGGGCAAAAACTGATTTGATGTTGGCATCTATAGTGTGCAGTTTATCAAATACACAAATTTTCCTTGAAACGTAGGTTAGGTGTTTTTCGTTTAGTTTCTATAAGGCATAACATTGACAAATTCCTTTCAGGACAATAACAAATTCATACGCATGCGCCAAACAGAGTAGGTATGAAATTTTAAGCTCTGTAAAAAAGGGGAATATGGCCAGAATTGGCTAGTAATTTGTACAGAAAATGGAACCAATGATTATGGAATGGATAAAGTGATGAATCGGTAAGGTGATTTGATAAATTCATTGTTAAAATGTGCAGATAATTGCAAAGATTGTGATACTTCTTTGTTTCATCATAAGAACAGTGAGTAGTGTTTAGCTCGGACAGGTGAAATATAGGTGTATACTTATAGTCTTGATTATATTAACTAGTAAATACGGTATGTATCTCAAAATAAAAGAACTAGAAAGTGCCGTTAATGCTCAGGATATGACAATATCTAATCAGAATCATGAGATCAGGTCATTACAGGAATCAATAAAACATCTGCAGTTAAATCAAGAAGAACAGGATCAGTATAGTCGCCGTAACTGTCTAGTGTTCAAGAATGTACCGTTAAACACCGATATTAATTCTATTGACACAGACAAAGTCGTGTTGGATATATGTAGTAAGCTTGGTGTTCAAGTGGATCTACAAGATATTAGTCGCTCTCACATTCTTGGTAGGTCAAATAACGGTAAAGTCAGTGTCATTGCCAGGTTTAATAGCTATAGACTCCGAGCGGAGGTGTACAAGAACAAAAAGAAATTAAAAAATCACCAACACAAAATTTTTATTACCGAACATTTAACAAAACATCGTTTTCAATTGGTTCAACGACTAAACAGTTTGAGATTGGCAAAGAAGATTGAGTCATACTGGACACTCGATGGTAGGATCTTCGTTAAACTGTTCAACAAACAGAGAAAAATCATCATCAAAAATCAAAATGATATTGACGCACTTGAATAAACTTTAAGTTATTACATATTACCATGTTATATAATCGTTTTGCCACAAATTGTGTTATATCTACCAACATCACGGTATATTTATTTCATCATGTAATATACTACCTCAGTGACTAATTACAATTTTCCCATTTCTCATTTTACACATGTACAGTGTGAGCATAAATAAGCACACTTGTGTTTGATAACTATAATAATTATGCATTTATTTGTTCGGACATTTTTCAAGTTTGCTCACCAGTTACATATGTTAAATCAAATATATTCATTTGAAAATCTCACTTTACTGTTATTACTACTTTAAAAATTGATTTTATTTATTTATTTATTTATTTATTTATTAAATCTTCTTTAATTTTTTTTTTAAATTATTCTATTGATTTCATAATTAATTTCTCATGTTTGCTCATACATCTTATGTATTCATTTGGAAATCCTACATTATTGTTATTACTATTTTAAAAAGATTTGATTTATTTATTTATTTATTTATTTATTTATTTATTTATTTATTTGATTTCCGTTAATTAATTCGTTAACTTATTTATGTATTTATACATGTAATTTTTTTTAATTATTCTATTGAATTCTTTATTAATTTATTTATTTATTTAACTATGTCTATGTTGTATGTATATATTAGGCAACAACATGTCGCTATCGTGAATATTGTGGTATATAGTGATGTTGTATATAGTAATTAATTTTATCCACTGTAAAATTTCCCATCACAATCATTATTTTTCTTCATTATAAATTACTTTTCATGTGTCAACAAGGTCATTTCCCCTTCCAAACACATCTATGTACTTCTTAGTGTATATACTACTTTTCTTACAATGTTTTATTTACGTTCTCTTTAAGTTTTTTCTTTGTTACTTCACACTCCCAGCACATATTTCCCAACCTCTACCGCAGGTCAACTGTATTTTTGTCTTTACTTTATGTATTAAGCGTCCGTATGGTTCATTTCTACGATTGCCACCTAATATTATTCTTTATGTAACTAGTTCTATAGAATATGGGTATTGACATAGAGACTTACAGGTGTGCAATCGGTTCCTTCTATTCAGTATCTCAAAAGTTTCTTCAGATTCGTAGAATACATCATTTCTACAATGCATCGTATTTTCTCAGCTATTTACTTACATGGTTATTTTCTAAACATTCTTTGTTCCGTAAATTTTTAAGATTGCATTTTACTAATATACAGTATATCCTTATCCTAGTTCAAATATTGTTATTGTCAATGGATGTTGCAGAAAATCCTGGACCTCTTTCCAATATCAGTGGTTCTACAAGTAACTCTTCTAATTTGTCTATTTTCCATCTTAACTGTAATAGTATACGTCACAAAATAGAGGATCTTGTTCATCTTGTCTGTGATAATGACATTTTATTTTTTAATGAAAGTAAACTTGATCAATCTGTCTCAAATGAGGACATTGTTATTGAAGATTATTGTGTTGATCCTATCAAGAAAGACAGAAACTCCCATGGTGGTGGAGTTATTGTATATTATAAACCCCATTTGTTGGTTACTAGAAGAGAGGACATTGAGGTTCCTGTTTCTAATGATGAAGTTATTTGGGTCCAGATAAAGTTCTCCCACCAACTTCTTCTTATAGCCTTAATCTATAAACCAGAAACTAGTACTGTAGATTTCTGGAGTAGAATCGACTACTCAGTTTCTTTGGCTCTCGATTGTACTTCTAATGTTATACTGCTTGGTGATCTTAACATCGACTTTCTTAAGGCACCTCCACGTTATGTGGCTGATATGCTTCGTGTATATAATCTCACCAATGTTATAACGGAACCTACAAGAATAACTTCACATTCAAGTACTCTACTAGATCCTATCATCGTTAGTGACACCTCTTTCGTTCTTGATTCTGGTGTTCTAACCATCGACAAGTCTATCAGTGACCATTGTATAACTTTCGCCACTCTTATGTTTTCTACACATTACAAATTTTGTTTCAAGCGTCATGTATGGAATTATAAAAATGCAGATTTTGACTTACTGGGTTCTTTACTATCCGATTTTGACTGGCTTAATCATTTAGATGATACTTCTAATGCTGATGAGGCTTGTGAAATGTTTACCTCTGTCTTCATGTCTTTTGTTGATCGATGTGTTCCCAGTAAAGAGGTTTAATACGTAAAAACGACAAACCTTGGTTCTCTTCTGAACTAAGACGGGAAATAAGAAAGAAAAACCGTCTAAGGCGTGCTGCCTCTAGATGTCCCTCTTCTAATAATGTGACCAAGTTCAAGAGTCAAAGAAATAAAGTAACCAATATGAAGAAGTATGCTAAGCAACAGTATTTCTCTAGTATCGACTCTACCTTGGACCAGGTCAAATCTTCTAATCCTCGAACCTACTGGAAAATCATAAAATCTCTTATTGGCAAATCAAAGACGTCCAACGTTCTTCCTCCGTTACAAAATTCTACAGGCTATGCTTTCAGTGACTCTGATAAATGTAATATGCTCAATGACTATTTCTGTTCGGTTGCTAGTTTAAAGGATGATGATAAGGAACCTCCTGAGTGTGATGTTATTTCTAGAACTGTTCTAGATCGAGTTACTATTAGTTATCAGGATGTATTTGATGTTATATCCAATCTTGAATCAAACAAGGCTGTGGGTGCTGATAAAATTAGTCACAAAATGTTACGCCCAGTTGCAATGGAAATTTCTATACCTCTACAAATCCTTTTTAACAAGTGTTTAGGTCTAAAATGTTATCCATCTGTATGGAAAATTGCTAGAGTTATTCCAATCTATAAAAAAGGTGACAAGTCTCTAGTTTCTAATTATAGACCCATATCTCTACTCAGCTGTGTTGGTAAAATTTTTGAAAGGATCTTATATAAATATATCTATAATCATCTTCTTGATAATGGTGTGATCTATGGTTATCAATCAGGATTTCTTGCGGGACGGTCTACAGTTCATCAGTTTGTCGAAATGTTTCATGAAATCTGCTCTGGGCTAGATAATAAAGAATCCTCATGTATGGTATTTTTAGATGTTGCTAAGGCTTTTGATAGGGTCTGGATTAAAGGTCTTGTTAAAAAGTTAGGTAATTTTGGAATACAAGGAGACCTCCTTGCTCTAATGACCGACTCTCTTAGCAACCGGAAACAGGTTGTCTTGTTAGGTGATACAGTCTCTAATATTGGTAATCTATCTGCAGGTGTACCCCAAGGATCAGTACTCGGTCCACTTCTGTTTCTCATATTCATTAATGACATTCATGAGCAACTTCTTGGTATGGCTAGATTATTTGCTGATGATACTTCTCTTGGCTATAGGTTTACCAATGTATCTGAGTTACATCTTGCTGTAAATTCTGACTTATCTAAAATTACAGAATGGGCGAAAAAATGGTTAGTCCAGTTTAATGCCGATAAAACCGAAGTTGTTGTGTTTACCAATATGTTTAATAACTCTGAATGTAATTTTAAATTTGGCGAAACTGCTGTCCGTCAGGTAGACGAACACAAACATCTCGGTGTCATTTTCAGTTTTAATTGTAAGTGGACTTCTCATGTTGATGATGTTATTAGTAAGGTTTCAAAACAATTAGCCGTATTACGGACACTCAAATACACTTAAAGTGGGAGTCTCTTTCAAGGTTATATTAAACATTTATAAGGCCGGTATTGGAGTATGCATCAGAGGTTTGGGCAGGTTGTAGTGCCAGTGACACCAATAGATTAGAATCGGTGCAACTCGAAGCAGCCAGAATTGTCACAGGACTACCTATTTATGCCAGCAAAGATGCTTTGTGTTTTGAAACTGGCTGGGAAACACTAGAGTCACGTCGCTTATATAAAAGGTTATGTTTATTGTTTAGTGTCCTCCATGGGTTGGCCCCTGCCTATCTTACTGATTTGCTTCCTCCTCTAGTTGCTGACAACTCAAACTGTTCTCTTTGAAATATTTATAACTTCTCACTACCTCGGTGCAGACTGTCATCATTTCAAAACTCATTCTTTCCTGCAACATGCAGGTCTTGGAATTTACTTAATCCTGAAGCCAAATCTGCAACAAATTTGTATACTTTCAAATGTTTGGTTAAGTGTCCCTTAGAAAAAGCGCCTAACTACTTTGGCACTGGTGACAGGAAAACAAACATAATCTTCACGAGACTTCGTCATAACTGTAGTTCTCTAAATGCCCATCTTTATAGAGTTAATCTAGTGAGCAATCCCAGTTGTAGTTGTGGGCATCACTTTGAGGATTCTTATCACTATTTCTTCCAGTGTTCTCTATATGTTGTTCCTCGTCAATTTCTCTTTGACTCTGTAGTTCAAAATCATGGTCAGTTAACTGTTACAGTTTTACTTTATGGTGACGCTGAACTGTCCTATGCCAACAACTGTAAAATATTTCTGGCTGTTATAAATTACATCAAACATACTAAACGCTTCCCTTAAATACCAAACTTTACATCATCCCTGCAGCAAATGTTATTTCTCCCGTTCCCCTTTACAATTCTTACTACCCCCTCCCCTCTCCCTTCTCGTATGCACCTTTGTTATTACTTTTCTTTACACTTCACATTTGTATTATTATTATTATTATTATTATTATTATTATTATTATTATTATTATTATTATTATTATTATTATTATTATGTAAATATGTTCGTGTCAGTCGCTATTATTGTATTTAAATTTTGCATGCTGTATATTGTATTTAAGCATAATCGTAATTGGGAGAGGAAAATTATGAGTTGTACAACCCGTTTCCAATCCTATTGTAAAAAAATTTTGCAATAAAATATGTTTAAACTAACAATAACTTAAAAAAAATAAACCAATTTTAATTATATTTGGTATGTAGCTTTATTGTATGAAGTTGAATAATAACCCCCCAATACCAAGTCAGTTTTCAATTTTTTTTAAAATTTAATTGAATTAAATTAATTAATATATATATATATATATATATATATATATATATATATATATATATATATATATATATATATATATATATATATTATATATATATATATATATATATATTTAAATATATATATATAGTTTAAAATTTCAATCTTACAAGGAGATAAACATGTGGCGTAGAGTAAGGTGTACACCAAAGTAACATAAATCAAGGCTACATATGTCTGTGATGGTGGAGAAAACCGAAGTGCTGAGAAAAAACCATTTCTGGTCATGCAGACTGACAAACTTTCTTACACTAGCATTTATCAAATTTGGATTTGAACCTAGGCGGCTATAGGCACTGTGATCAGTCTGTGTGCGGTTTAGACCACCGGACCAACGAGGCCCTGGGAAAGTAAAAGCACTTACAGGTATAAACAATGGTTTTGTTATTGTAATTTTCTCTAACTAAATGAACTTTAGAGCATCAGGGGGTACTTCAAAATTTTTTACCGGTTATTCATTTTCAGAAAATTATTTAGGAATTAAATAATGGTTAAATCATTCTTTAAACTTTATCTTTACTGTAAACTCTAGATATTAACGAAGCGGATAAAAGTGGATTTTCTAAATTTTCTATCACACTCAAAACGCCATCTTTAGTGAAGTTCCAGCGGTTTGAAAGTTCTAGCATTCCATTATTAGACAGCATCACTTCTGGATAAATATATCCATTCGAAGTACTTGTCATTTTTAAATACTCGAATGTGGTAGCTGCATAAGTAGTATCAACACCACAGCTTTTAAAGTTGGTATTTTGGCACTTTAGCAAAGTACACACTTGAAGATAGTAGGTACCCTGGTATGTATGTAGACCATCGAATGCACCAAAAGCATACAGATCGTTTTTATTTTCTGTGCGATTATACACAATACTACAACATAAGTCTTTCTGACAAATCTCCCTCTTTCCGTAATCACCAGATACCAATACAAAATCATAAATGTCGTGAAAAACTGGTGCTTTGAATTCACTATCACTGACTTGATAATTTGATGTTTTTAAACCATCATGAACACGCAAGAACCTGTTTTCTGAAAACTTGACGTTTGGTTTTGATTTGAGTTCATTTAAAACAGACATGCCCTTTATTTGTATATTAGTGTTTGCTTGAAATGCTTGATTATTTAAAAAAAGCAGATGGTCGACTTCATCATTTTTGTTTGATTTTAGTATAGGCCTATTTGGAACAAGCAAACTATCGATATTCGCTTTTGATATGGAAGTATTTGATCCAAACAGACGACTGTTGTCAGCCTTTGGTTTACTTTTCAGGATCGGTATACTTGAAACTAGCAGACGACCGTTTTGATCTTTGTTGTCGTAGGTGTATGCAGTAAATCCGTCAATGGAATATATTCCACTGCCTTGTGCATTTTGTTTGGGATGGTGAATGTTTGCAGCTAGTAAATTGATTTCCCATTTTACCGCAAATGCAGAATGAAAACCTACCGCAGATAAATGGGGCAGAGCGTCAAACCAAGCAGTTGGAAAAACAATATTCCTAACTCCTTTGTTCTGAATCAATTCGATTGGCGGGTCATGAAACAATATATCAAAACATGTAAATACTCCAAATAACCCGAATGGCGTTTCAAAAGTGACTATTTCCGGTTCATTCGGAACATCAAATGCGGGCTCATAGAATAAGTTATACTTATGGTATTTTGCGATCAATTTACCGGAAGGGTTATATATGACGTCAGTATTATATTGATAATGACCATCTAAAGGACAATGAGTGTCAATGCTCTTATTGCAGGGTTGCTTATCACCCATGTTGGCGACAATAAACATAGCGGTTTCCATGGCCAAACGACTTAAGAAGCACTGCACCTCACTTCCCGCTCTCGAAGTCGGGCAGGGCGTTGAAGCTGGGTCTTTCGGGTCTGGTATTTGCTCTAGGTATGGGTATATTGTGCGTCTAGTAAACAAATAGCCATAGAGTCCATCCTCGGGTAGTACAAGTAACTTTGCGCCCTATGAAAATTAAAGAAAAGGTAGTTAATATACAGTTTAACTGCTTAATTTAGTAATGTGTCATCCTGCTATCAGCGCATTATAAATATTATAAGAAATTTTAATAATAATGAATTATTTAACAATAATATAAAGTTGTGACAAATGGAAATATTGTTGAATTTACATATTCAATACAAAACATGGAAGCTCACAGAAATTCTGGAACAATTAATAATTATATTTTCCGTTTTTTTAATATTTAAACCTTCAAAATAAGTACCCTAATTGTAATTCTTTCTATGACTGGAAAAACTTTTAACATCTGCCAAATCTTATAATAAACTATTTTAGGCTTTAGAACTTTCATAAAAATGTCAAAAACGTTATAGAAATACCAGAGGACAAAGTTTATTTTCAATTAAAATGGAAATAAACATATTTCTGGATTTATCAGCAACTGGTACAACTAGATTTATCATTAACTGGTTAGAACAAACTTTCGTTAGAATTTTCATGTGCATTTTTATTACAAAATAGAAAAAAACTCAAAAGATTTAAGTTTTTTTTAAATAAAATACTGAAAAGTTTGCACATGACAAAGTTATTATTTTAATAAAGACAGTGAATTTAGAAATTAACATAAGACATTCAAAATGTTATTATGAACAAACCTGATCACTTGCTTTTTTAGCTTGATACTCTATCACTTTGAGGTTTTCCATCATATTGCGAACAGCCTCATCTCTAGTTACAGGTATAACTGTAAATGGTGGTAAGGTTACATTATGTTCATAAACTGCTACTTTAACAATATCAAGATAATTGTATCCATTGGCATGATTTATAAGTGAAACAAGGCAAAAAATTAATACGTTAGAAACATCCATATTGAAGATAAAATTTTGGACTTTGACCACGTCCGTTTTACCGAGTCAAAAATTAGAACGTTACTGTCGCTTTATATAATGTATAAATATAAGGTACATGTATTTATTGATCGATTGGTCACCTGAAATATAACTAAGTTATACTGAATTGTTTACAAACCGTTGGGCAAGAAAAGAAATGTGATATGAAACTTGCTGCAGGTGTAAGAAAATACGGTAATTAATCGGAATAAATTATTTATGCCTTAAGTTTCAGTTTCTGATTTTGTTGTTCCTTATTTTCAGCGAAATGTTTTTCTTCTGCCATGTGCTACTTTTGAATGTATCATTTCATAAAAATTCAAAAGTAGCACAATACACTTCTGTTTCGACTCGCTTTATTTTTGTATTTTGTTCGTTATTATTATCATTATTATTATAATTATTATTTATTGATTTCTTCATACAATTAGATCTTTTAAACAATAATAATTATGTTAAGAAACTTAATTAACGATAAACATTAATTTGAATTACTTAAAATTAAACAAAAATGAAAGTGGCAATAAAGATCGCAGCCTCTAGACGATGTGATAATCTGGGTGTTTTGTAATAAGTAATATTTAAAAAATGCATTTCAAATTGGGTCATACCGGTAATAAATTTGTTTTTTACCTTTTAACTATTTGTGGGGACAAATTTTCATTTAAAAGATTTAGAATTCCCAAATTAACGACAGAAAGTACAACCTCTTAGGGATATTATACTCATATTTCTACTAGTAACATAAGCATCTAGTTAAAATCATGCAAGGTCAATGCGTCTAGAAAAAAACTGCCTGTAATTCAATAACCTGTTGTATATAATGTATGTTAAAAGTATGACGAGAGTGTGAAACTATTGCAAATGACGACGTAAATGACATTGAATTATTACACAGTAAACACAACGACAACTTTTTCTGGGAACGTAATATTATTATTGGAATCAACCTACCAACTAACCAACACCATAAATTATGAAGCAATTGTATTTTAATAAATTTTTTTATATGTTGTAATCATTTTGACTGTTTTTCTCATTAAAGTTTACATCTTTAAAGACTACAAATTATGCATTGTTCGCGAATTTCAGTGTTTGATATACAAATGAACTTTGTTGGGACTCACAATTATGACGTTGTAAAAAAGCGACCATGGCGTAGTTTGTGTAAGAATATGAACCCTCTCTTTTACTTTTGATCATGATGTTTACATCCAATGTATTAATTATTTGTCAGTCACCCAAATATAAAAGACAAACAAATAAATGATGTATGAATTTTAAAAAAGCTAAATTTAAATTCTTTTTTTTTCTCATTAATGAAAGTTTTTTTTTTTTTTTTTTTTTTTTTTTTTTTTTTTTTTTTTTTTTTTTTTTCACAAGCACCACATAAACCAAAATGGCTCACGTGGAATAAATAGAATAAATATGAATATAAATGTGAATAATATTTTAAGCATTTCCATTGTTCCGATTCTCTGGCTGAAGGGAGATAACTGCGTTTTAGCAGACGGTACATGACGTCCAATTGTAAACTATATTTATCAGAATCTAAAGAACCCACATAAGGAGTATTTTCGCCTTATAGTTATAACACCATATGAGGTAAGAAACGTGAATGTTCGTCAAGGTCAACCATTAGCTTGAAAGAGAGCATTGGTCAACTAGCTTCGTATAGCTTCTTGTCGTTATGCTATATTAATGTGATTTCAGGCTTCTAGAAATCTTCGATCATAAAAAGATATTTGTTTCTTATTTAGCATTTATACTACATTTGATGCACATCGCACGATGGAAGACGAAATAGTATCGCAATAAATTTTCATGGTTTGTTTTCTCAATAACAAACGAAACTAGACTTGGGCTTATGATTCAATGAACATAGAGAAGACTGTCTTTGGGCAATACATTCAATCCCACGTTGCTACTGTCCTCATATTTTATAAATGAAAATAAGATGGATTGGCGTCCCATCTATAGAATTATTGTACTCTCGATCGCTTCTTGTCAGTCACTTGAACCAGGGTCCAAAACCAGGATTGTACCACTGATTTAATGTCCCTATACAGTGTATACACTTTATTTATTACAAATAGAAGACAAATTGTGTTAATTAAGATTTTATTTAAAGGGACTAAATGCATGTGCATGTTCAAACAATCTTTATATTATGCAATACTACTAACAAAAAACGTGTTTAAGAAACATTTATATCTCGACTTTAAATAAGATTATTAGAAGCATTCTTTTAAGATAAAACAGTTAATTGTAAGAAAGGATATACCCATACACATGTGTTGTCAAATAAAATTATCTATACATCAATCTGGTATATATATTTAAGAATGATATATATATATATATATATATATATATATATATATATATTGGTAGTTTGGTGGCTTTTCAAATTTAAGTAGTATGCTAGATTTTTGTTTAATATTAAAACAAGTTTAAATTCTTTCCTCATAGTGGTAAATACCAATATCAAGGGTCAATTTCGTATAGAAACTGACAATGATAAACCAAACCAAATTAAAAATATAATATTTATTTGCATTCTGAATCAAAACATAACTTACATAACAATACTTAATTCGTTCAAAAAAATCAAAGGCCAGCAGTCAAAGTACCTGTACATTGAACCAGCAGTCAAAGTACCTATACATTGAACCAGCAGTCAAAGTACCTGTACATTGAACCAGCAGTCAAAGTACCTGTACATTAAACCAGCAGTCAAAGTACCTGTACATTGAACAAGCAGTCAAAGTACCTGTACATTAAACCAGCAGTCAAAGTACCTGTACATTAAACCAGCAGTCAAAGTACCTGTACATTGAACCAGCAGTCAAAGTACCTGTACATTGAACCAGCAGTCAACGGTACCTGTACATTGAACCAGCAGTCAAAGTACTTGTACATTGAACCAGTAGTCAACGGTACCTGTACATTGAACCAGCAGTCAAAGTACCTGTACATTAAACCAGCAGTCAAAGTACCTGTACATTAAACCAGCAGTCAAAATACCTGTACATTAAACCAGCAGTCAAAGTACCTGTACATTAAACCAGCAGTCAAAGTACCTGTCAAAGTACCTGTACATTGAACCAGCAGTCAACGGTACCTGTACATTGAACCAGCAGTCAAAGTGTACATTGTTTTTGATTTCATGAAATAGTGATATTTGGTAGAATTTTTTACATTTTAAGTGAAGAGCACGCAGTGCAGTTATGAAATCATTGTTAAATTAAGCAGTCCATTCATATCATTTACAGACAACTTATTTAATCACCAATGAGAAAAAAAGAGAATGAAAACAATGCAAAAAAGAGATTGTCAAAATATAAAATGTTCGAGAGAGAGAGAGAGAGAGAGAGAGAGAGAGAGAGAGAGAGAGAGAGAGAGAGAGAGAGAAATGGTCTAAAAATAAATATAGAAAAGTATAATTCCTTAAAGATTAAACATTTAATTTATTATATGTTTTTGTTAATTAATGATCTGAGTTTTTCTTCACTGGCTCCTACTAATTCATCAACCTGCAAAACAAAAAATATAAAATAATGAAATTAGTTACTATGGAAAATGATGCTAGTTAAAGGATAAGCCAAAATAACCCTAATTATCACTTTAATGGTAAAACTCATAAGCCATGCGATACTTAGTTCTTTTGTGAAGATAAGACTAAAATGAACAAAATGCAATTTCAGACAAAAATGGAGTTAGCGTTTAATTCTTATGAATAATGCATGTCAAAGAAAAAAAACGGTAGACTGGTTGCAAGGTCGAAAACTATCAAGCATACGATTGACTGATTTATTGGATTGTGAGGGAAGAATATACCATTGCATAGGGACATTACCGGCTAAAAACAAAGTGACAGATATTTTGAACTTTTGAGTGCGCCCAGGATGATATTAATAAATAAACCAAAGCGATGAATTGAACTTGAATAAATGGTTTGAACATCAACTAGTTTTAAAACCAAAATACTCTACTACAAACTACGGGAAAAAATGTCAATTTAAATCTAAAAAATAAAGGTAGTGTCAGAGTGTGGTAAACAATTGCAACAGACTTCCAGCAAAGTGGCAACAATATAACCAAAGTTAAAATAAGTGCTAGAAAGATGCATCTAATTTGAATCGGAAGTAACAAGCAAATCATTAATATTGAAAATTCAATCATGAAAGGTTGAAGGAGATTGGCACCTGATTGAAGATTTCATCAGAGAACTGGTTGTCAACTACATTATTTTAATCTCATTACATGGGTCCGAGCTACAATGGAAACCATTCGTCAAAAAGGCTTCAACATTAATGAAGACAAGTGTATTGTGTTAAGTTTGCGAGTACAAACATTAGGGATTAAAAATCAGTACTTTATACTTCACTGTAATTTCCCTTTCTGGCGAAATTGTGTTTATTGTTATCTAAAAAGACATACTGATCTTTATTGTTAGGGCAGAAAAGGAAAAAAAGACATTTTTTGTTCTAACTGTTGCAGTTTCTTTCTTAATAAGTTTCACAAAATCAATGAATACTGAAAAGTGCATTTATGAGAGAGAGAGAGAGAGAGAGAGAGAGAGAGAGAGAGAGAGAGAGAGAGAGATCATACTTTTGTTCCATTTTTATAAAAGTGAAATGTGGGCATAGCTGATATTCCACATGCTCCTGCTGTTTCCTGAAAAAAAATATACCGGGAATCATAATTTTTAATGACACGTATAAAACACTACTAATACATGCGGTACGAATATTTATGAGGCCTATAATAAAACTATATATAATAATTAAGGCAGACAAATGTTTTTCAGTCTATGTTGTTTGTACATAGACTTTTCTGTACTTTTTGTAAACATTTGAACATTTTTTTTTTCAAAAATTTTTTCAAATTAAATATAGTCCTCTTTTAATGATTTTCGACATTTATTGAATTTAGATAAATTTACTTATATAAGATTAATAGGTGAATGTATCATTTGTTCGATCGTTTTTTAAGATTTCCATACAAACCTCATTTTCGTCAACGTCTACTTTTAATACTATTAATTTATCTGCCATTTCTGCAGCAATTGTCTGTAAAAAAATATTTCATATTCTGTGTGAATGCAGAAATAAAATGAAAGCAAAAAGAAATACAATTAGCAAAGCAGATCGTACCAAGGAAATATCGATCAAAACCTTCACCATCAAATTTTCATCTCGTCAGCCATGACGTTGTCTTGAAAATAACACAAAGTCTCCCTCGCTACAAAACACTAGATACTTGTGGTATTAAGAAGCTTTCAGGTCTTCATTGACTCATGAACACGTGTTATAATAAAATGTAACACAGAATTTGAATTCATTTAAGTTATAACTAGTTTTTCAGTCAACTCGTGAAAGTTAAAAACAATAACAGAATCAGAGGCTGAGTAGTTTGAACTCAAACGATTCAGGAATTTTATGTAATTATAAATCTGCCGATAAGGCAGCATTTTATGAAAACTGAATAAGAAAATAAACAAAAGGCCCAATCCGGCCTGTATCGCTCAACTGACAGACAAGTTGCATCTCATTTTATAGCAATGGTGGTCATCTTGGATGTCACGAAAAGCTGATTTATAAAAAAAAAAAAAAAAAAAAAAAAAAAAAAAAAAAAAAAAAAATAAAAAAAAAAAACTTTAACCACTCTACCTAAAGATCTTCTTCACCAAATGGTTCCATTTGGCCTAGTAGTTTCAAAGAAGATTTTTAAAGAAGCAGCTATTGATAGCAGTTAATTTGCATAATCCGCTAATTATGAGATAAATATAAATGTGAAAGAAAATCTGTTTCATGTGTTTATGGCTAACTCTCTACTCCATCTACATCAAATTTGAACTAAAGCAGTTGAAAAGTAAACCAGTGTTGGCCATTTAGCACATTTTGCTATTTAAAGAAAAGGTAGCTTTCTTGGATAAATAAACCGGTAATGGTCATCTAGCACTTAGTGCTATTTATAACAATGGTGGCCATCTTGGATGCAACAAGAAGTTGATTTGTACAAACTACTTCACCTAGGGACCTTTTGAGTCAAATATGGTTCTGTTTGGCCTAGTAGTTTCAGAGGAGAAGATTTTCAAAGAATCAACTATTAATAGCAGCTTATTTGCATATTTGGCTTATTATGAGCTAAGTTATAAATGTAAGGGAAAAGCCTGTTAAATATGTTCAATGGCTATATCTGCACACTCTATATATATCAAATTTGAACTAGATCCGTTGACATATAAACCAGTAATGGTCGTTTAGCACTTTAATCTATTTATAGCAATAGCAGCCATCTTAGATGCCACAAGACGTTAATTTGTACAAACTTTATACTACACCAGAGACCTTCCAAGCTAAATATGGTTCCATTTGGCTCAGTAGTTTCAGAGGAGAAGATTTTCAAAGAATCAACTATTAATAGCAGCTTATTTGCATATTTGGCTGATTATGAGCTAAGTTATAAATGTAAGGGAAAAGCCTGTTAAATATGTTCAATGGCTATATCTGTACACTCTATATATATCAAATTTGAACTAGATCCGTTGACATATAAACCAGTAATGGTCGTTTAGCACTTTAATCTATTTATAGCAATAGCAGCCATCTTAGATGCCACAAGACGTTAATTTGTACAAACTTTATACTACACCAGAGACCTTCCAAGCTAAATATGGTTCCATTTGGCTCAGTAGTTTCAGAGGAGAAGATTTTAACAGAACCAACTATTTATAGCAGATTATTTGCAGAAGTTGCTAATTACTAGCTAATTATAAATGATAGGGAAAGTCTCGTTAAATGGTTAACTATCTTAAATGGTTATCTATCTACTCTCTGTATATCAAATTTAAACTAAATCGATTGAAAAATAAACCAGTAATGGCCATTTAGCACTTTTTGATATTTATAGCAACGGCGGCCATCTTGGATGTCACAAGAAGTTGATTTGCTAAAGCCAGTTGAGCTAAAAATGTAAAAAGAATTAGATAATATTTATTTATTTTATCTTATTCATTTTAGAAGTTTCGAATTATGCTATATACGAATTGTCTATGGCTCAGTTGATTATTTATCACACTGATTGAATAAGACATCTTGTTGGAACGAACTCATCGAAGTTATAACCTCTGGTCCGAATTCATCTTAGTTATGACCTCTCGTCTAAATTCGTCTGAGTTATGACCTCTCGTCCAAATTTGTCTGAGTTATGACCTCTCGTCTAAATTCGTCTGAGTTATGATCTCTCGTCTAAATTCGTCTGAGTTTCGTCCAAATTCGTCTGAGTTATAACATCTCGTCTAAATTCGTCTGAGTTATGACCTCTCATCCAAATTCGTCTGAGTTATGACATCTCGTCTACATTCGTCTAAGTTATGACCTCTAGTCTAAATTCGTCTGAGTTTCGTCCAAATTCGTCTGAGTTATGACATCTCGTCTAAAATCGTCTGAGTTATGACCTCTCGTCCAAATTCGTCTAAGTTATGACCTCTCGTCCAAATTCGTCTGAATTATAGCCTTTAGATAACTATGATTTTGTTTGTTCTACATAAAAAGACCATGGTTTATGATATTGTAAAACGTTAAAAGCATACTTTAACTAAAAACAATTTCCGTACAACAATCACAATATATATATGTATGTATGTATGTTTCATCAATAATTAACATGGGATATTTCCAATGCAAACACTAGGTAAAATAAACGTTGGATTTAGTGACATTTTAATGAACCTAATTATAGATGCATCTATGCACGTAATATATAAACCTACAATGTAGTAACTTTACATTTTGTAGAACTTTTTATCGATTTCACACATAAACTAGGTCCCTTATCATTTTTTTTTTTAATTTCAACACAATAATTAATAAAATTGAATAGATACTGATTTTAATACATGCATATCAAATGAAACAAGATGATAATGAAACTAGACTTTAATGATTCCTCGAAAAAAAACAACCGTTTAATTATTTAATTATCTGTAAAGGAAAAACGATTGATTTGATATGATTTGATTTAATGGGGTTTGATGTTCTTGTCAAGAATATTTTACTTATTTTGAGAGGTCACCAAATATAGGTAAAGCTTAAGTGACAGTAATTTTGACCTTTGCAGTGGGCTTAGGGCAATGTGTAGGAAGGTTTTCTTTACCGTGCCGTGACACGGGACATCGGTTTTTTAAGATTTCATTCGAAGAAACCCGTGACTTTCATTTCTAAATGCAAAGTGCTTTGGTGAAGAACAATCACTACCAATTTTCAAGTTTTGGTCAGACCCGACCGGGGTTCGAACTCTCGACATCCCACTTACGAAGCGAGCATTCCACCAACTGAGCTAAATAAGCGGTGTTAAAATGATATTACTTTTCTAGGAAACTGATTACTGGAACTTTTGAATATTTATGTGTTTATCAATTTCTAAAGCGGTTAAATACATGTATAAGATGGTATACGCCAGGTGGCGTGACGTAAGAGATCACAACCTAAAGCTTAAGCTTTGTTGCGGCATTATCTCCTATCCAAAAGTGAATTTCCCTTCAAAGTACATCAGAGACATATATGTCTCTGCTTATATGTCTCTGCTTACATGTAAGATCATGGTCCACACTTTTTGGTATAAAATAACGCAAAATCTACTGTAACTGCGACTTCCCTAAACGTGAAAGTAGATAGTAAGTTGTTTTTATGAGTTGACAACATTATATTATGCTTTAAAGTATCCTTACCTCCAATTTAGGAGCAATCATCTTACATGGTCCACACCAGGTGGCATAAAAGTCAACAACAACAAGTTTTTGTGAGCTCTTTACTGCATCATCAAATTCTGCCTAAAACAAAGAGAATCAAATGTATCAAGCATGAGTGGCTGATAACGTGATAGTCTAACTGTCATGTGCTACTTTTGAATGTATTATATGAGTGGCTTCTAATGTGATAGTCTAACTGTCATGTGCTACTTTTGAATGTATTATATGAGTGGCTTATAATGTGATAGCCTAACTGTCATGTGCTACTTTTGAATGTATTATATGAGTGGCTTATAATGTGATAGTCTAACTGTTATGTGCTACTTTTGAATGTATTATATGAGTGGCTTATAATGTGATAGTCTAACTGTCATGTGCTACTTTTGAATGTATTATATGAGTGGCTTATAATGTGATAGCCTAACTGTCATGTGCTACTTTTGAATGTATTATATAAGTGGTATATAATGTGATAGTCTAACAGTCATGTTCTACTTTTGAATGTATTATATGAGTGGCTTATAATGTGATAGTCTAACAGTCATGTTCTACTTTTGAATGTATTATATGAGTGGCTTATAATGTGATAGTCTAACTGTCATGTTCTACTTTTGAATGTATTATATAAGTGGTATATAATGTGATAGTCTAACAGTCATGTTCTACTTTTGAATGTATTATATGAGTGGCTTATAATGTGATAGTCTAACTGTCATGTGCTACTTTTGAATGTATTATATGAGTGGCTTTTAATGTGATAGCCTAACTGTCCATGTGCTACTTTTGAATGTATTATATGAGTGGCTTATAATGTGATAGTCTAACTGTCATGTACTACTTTTGAATGTATTACATGAGTGGCTTATAATGTGATAGCCTAACTGTCATGTGCTACTTTTGAATGTATTATATGAGTGGCTTATAATGTGATAGTCCTAACTGTCATGTGCTACTTTTGAATGTATTATATGAGTGGCTTATAATGTGATAGCCTAACTGTCATGTGCTACTTTTGAATGTATTATATGAGTGGCTTTTAATGTGATAGTCTAACTGTCATGTTCTACTTTTGAATGTATTATATGAGTGGCTTATAATGTGATAGTCTAACTGTCATGTGCTACTTTTGAATGTATTATATGAGTGGCTTATAATGTGATAGTCTAACTGTCATGTGCTACTTTTGAATGTTTTATTTCATAAAACTACAAAACTAAAAGTTTTGAATTTTTACGAAACAATACATTAAAAGTAGCACATGACATAACATATAATGTATAAGTACATTATATTGTTTTATAATGTATAATGTATAAGTATTTATTTTGGCTGTGTATTAATATTGGCGCTTTTGGTGTAAAATTAATTTCCACCAATATGAATACACTTCAACTTTAATTTTAGCTTACCTGTCTAAGGGGGAAACAATGACAGCGCCAATATTTATACACGCTAAATGTTTAAGATCCTCGGGAGCGCCAAATATAATACAGTAGAACTTCGATAACTCAAACTTCGATATCTCGAATACCACGGATAACTCGAAGTCTTTATTTTGTCCCGACCGGTTTTCTATATAAACTATATTAGGAAAACTTCGATAACTCAAACTTCTAAAATTCGAATACCCCCGATAACTCGAAGTAAAAATTTGGTCTGTAGTTTAAAAATCTATTAAAATTAACTTCAAAAAACTCGAATTTTTCTAACAGTGTATGATCAATGGCTCGTTTAATAAAACGATCAGAGAAATCACATATCGGTAATTTGGCTACAGTTATAGAAGAGAAAATAACCGAGTAGTTCTTGTTATCTACCGTATTAATTATTATCAATTAACGGATTAATATCCAGTACCGTCACGGACAATTAAGCCTAACAGGTACGCTAATCCTCTACTGTAATAAAAGAAGCCAAGTTCTCCAAGCTTAATTAAAGCCAAGCTTACCCCGTTTTACTCACGACTGCATTAAAATCTTAAATGACTTGTTGCACTGCTTTATAATTTCATTAAGTTTCTGTTCGTACTTTCTAACGAATGTAAAAAATAAGCATTTTGATAAACATGTACATATATCTGATTTCCGATTTCGTTTGTATCGTGATTTTATAATAAAATAACACGTTTCGCACGCTTAACCGTCAATATCAATTCTTTAATAAATTATTTATTGTATTTTCTTTAAAAATTATCTTTTTACTTTTTTTTTCACATTCGAGTACAGGTAACTGTTTAAAACATCAAGATTTCTGTAGTGGAAAACATATATTAAGGTGACACCATTCTTGGACATCATCCTTCAACTTCGATAACTCGAACACCCGATAACTCGAAGTCCCCAGCGAAGTCCCGAGCACTTCGAGTTATCGAAGTTCTACTGTACACGCTAATATAAATAACAAAACAAATTCTGATGAAGAGAAGGATCAGTGACTGGTTTAATTCACCCTACTTATTGTATTGTGCAGAGACATTGACATTTTTAACTGTATTAATATTTGTATTGCCTAAATATTAAAGGTTTTTAGTCTTATTAGATGCTTATATATACATGTACTTCTATCATAACTTAATTTCGTGCAGTCTCTCTGATGGTCTAATTTACTTAACGTAAAAAGTTTAACGTTAAATGTTGAGGTTGCCGGTATCTGTTTGAATCATATTTGAAGCAATTGTAATCAAAAGCAGTGAAATTATAATGGGTAAAAATTATTGTTTTTTATCATCGTGGACTCTTATAACACTGTCATGTGCAGAAGTTGGAATTTTTACCAAAAGAAATAACAACACGTTTTGGGTGAATCAGGGTCAAAACGTTTAATTTATTTTAAATAAATAAATAAATAAATAAATGAATAAATAACAATAAAAAAAAATAAAAATTCATTTACAAATGAAGATTATCATAACACGTACAAAGTTCGCATTTTCCAGCAACTCAAAAATAAACATTAAAACAATCAAATTTATATAAATCAAAAATATAGCTAAAGGTAGATTTGTAACCTGTCTTAACCCAAAATTATAAATATTAAATTATGCGGTCGAGGTTTACCAGGGCAAACAAAAAGGATATAAAGTACTTGTAATATAAATATTTATTTTTGTAAGCATACCGTTGTAAACAATGAAATGTGATATATACATTTCTATATATGATTGCAATCGCGTTATTGGTGCTTAATCGGTGTCTATCGAATAAAAACGTCATAATATTACCCACTTTCAAGTTATGCCACTGTGCTTGTAATAACTCAATAATACCAGATTAAATACGTGTAACAGATAAGATTTATAAGATTATAGTGATCTATACGATTTTTATGTACAATATTTACACGTGACTCGATGGACAGCCAAAGCGAGTCTGAATATCCGTTCTCAATAAAATCACAATATATTTATTTACAAACAAATGTGTTTATAACAAATATGTTTACAATATGTAAGTAATATCCGCGGGTACCTAGAGGCAAATACAATACAAAGAATATTGACAATAGAGTCAATCAACGCTGATCCGCATTACTTGGATTAGAACATTATTTTCCCGTAATGGGTGACAATAACTTAATCTGCCAAATATTTTATAATGCCGATTAAACATTAAATTACATAATAAAACTGTAAGAAGATAAAACATATAAACTAAAATGTAAAACATATATTATTAATAACAAATTAGTTTTATAAATCAACCATAATTATTTAGAGTTATGAATAATGGCGAAAAGGTAATTTTCCACGGTGATATATAATCCAGTTGCAATCGTTCTCAAATCATTAGATACGCTGCATGCAAGTCAACCAATGGAAAAATATCCTTGTTATTATTTTAGAGATGAGTAATGGTGTTTAACGTCCCACTCAAGAATATTTCACTTATATCGAGACGTCGCCAGCTATAGGCGAAAGTGCAGAAATTTTGCTTTGCCTGTGCGCTGCGCTGATGGCATTATACAGCAGGGTTCTATATCGTGCCACGCCTGCCGTGACACGGGACCTTGTTTATTTTAAGTTCCCATCCGAAAGAACCGTGACTTTCATTTCGTAATGCCGAGTGCATGGCGAAAGAAGAGCCACTACCCACTTTCAAGTCTTGGGTCAGACCCGGCCGGGGTTCGAACCCTCGACCTTCCACCTACAGAGCGAGCACTCTACCAACTGAGCTACCGCAGTGGTTTGTTATTGTTTTATAAAAAATCTTTAAAATTATGATTTTTTAAGCCTTTATAATTAGGACATCCACGACAAAACAGTCTTTGCCGCTATGAAAATTATTTCAAAAATGGACATTAAGTATACCCATCAATATTTAGTACATAAGTGTGAGAATTTAGGTTTTGGTACGTGCGGCTCTTTTTTTCTGAGTATTTGTAACATATTTGAAATTTCATTTTTTATCAATTATTGTTCTACGGTTAAGATTGAAAGATCAACATTGTTTTACTTACAGGGTCAAATACTATGTACATGACCTATCATCTTTAACTATGACGTGTGTTAAGTACTCCAAACTAGCAAGTCATCTTGGTAACACTGAATCACTTATAATATACTACACCGGAGGGAAATCGAGAGAGAAATTTGTTGTATAAATGTGGATGGAGAGAGAGAGAGAGAGAGAGAGAGAGAGAGAGAGAGAGAGAGAGAGAGAGAGAGGGGGGGTGGAGTAATTGTGTTTACGCCCCAGTCAAGATTCTTTCACTTATTTCGAGGCGGTTAGTTCTTGGATGGTTGGGGAAACCGGAGTGCCCGGAGAAAACCACCGACCTTCGGCAAGCGAACTGACAAACTTTCTCACACTTGGATCTGTCCCGAGTGGAATTCGAACCCAGGCGGTAAGATGCGCTGTGATCCTTCAGCGCGCGCTTTCATGAGTCCACTCGGCCACCGAGACCCAAGAGAGAGAGAGAGAGAGAGAGAGAGAGAGAGAGAGAGAGAGAGAGAGAGAGAGAGAGAGAGAGAGAGAGAGAGAGAGAGAGAGAGAGAGAGATATGGAAAAATCTCAATAAAAGAGCGGCTTGTGTGAAACGAAATCGCTTATTTATGACATTAATAAGCATCTTCTATTTCTACTTGGAAGTTACCGAACTTTTACGATGCCAGAAATATAGCTGTAGACATAATGTAAAAATAAAGTTAAGCCAAATGAAAACAACAATATGATAAATATAAATAATTACCTTGGTTTTGATAAGCTTAGCCATATTGAATAGACACGTTCGCTGTTGAGGAGATTCGTGAGGGAACTAAGAACGTGCCAACATAACATTTATTTCCTTGACTTCATAAAAGCGCCATCTAACGTATGCAAGGTATACTTATACGAGAATGTTTAAACACAGCGATAAGATCTAGATTATGATAATCAGGCTGTGATCTGACATGTTCCTTAAAATTGACCTGGACCTTGATTATAGTCACTTGACCGTGACATTAAAAGTACAAGATTTATTATTTACACATGTAATCGTACATACGAAGAGATTCGCGGGGACTTGTGAAGATGTAATCGATGCGACGATTGATTTTTCAATTAATATTTTTGTTTTTTATTATTATTATTATTATTTAGAAATATAAATCTTTACGTCCCTTGAATGAAAAAGTAAGCACGACTAAAGATTCCATAAGTGTTCATTCGCTCCGGAAGGTCAACGGCTTGCTGAGTAGTTAAGGACATCATCTACAAACCGATCGAAGTGAGAAACGAGTGTGTGTGTTCAGTAACAATAATATGAATAAAACAAACATACCAGTCCTTGTCCATATCACAATCCCAAAATCAAAGTAAAAACTTTGCAAACTGGCAATATGTTATACACGTGAACTTCCATCAAGGAAGTGAGACCGGGTGCTTCGGAAGGGTAAGCACCTCCAGTCTAGCTAGCTACACCCGTCACGTGCAAGTCAATTTTGAGAATGAAAGGAACAAAGAACTATGGTAAGTCAAATATATCCAGTATAAGTTGGGATACAGTGACTACATACTTATCAACAATATTGTGATGACGGCCATAAAACTTTTTAAGGGCCCTGATCAGCCTAGACTTGCAATATCCTTGTGTCAACAATTTAATTGTAAGTAATTTGCTTCGCTGCAGAAAGTTCCCATAGTGGGAACAAGCTCTACCGTACCGTATTAACATGTGAAACATATACACCATACGCAGGAGAAGCAGGGATATTACTGCAAAGAAACGGAAAGTTGACAATAAAAAAAATTGAAGAGAGGATATGGATGTTTTTCTGCGACATTGCGACAAGCATTCTATAGAGCTTCGCAATAATAGTGCGTCAGTACATAGTCGCACAAAACTCGCCTTTCACATTGACTCGTGTTGAATTTAACCTACTAACAAACTTAGCCTGGTTAGGCAAGATATACAGCAGAGGTGTCGTACGTAAGACCCCGACAGTTCAAATTTGTCAATGACGAAGTAATCAAACTCTATTAACATAGTAATGAAACCATACAAAATATCTTATATGAGTTGTTTCCCTTTAACCATAAAACGAATAACGTTTCATCGCATCAGTATTTTTTCAGTTGTTGGCGACTATTGATATCAATGATTATTTGAAACACACGGACATGTATTGTGCGAATTTGTGTAGACCTTTAAGTTAAAAATTCATCTTCCGCTTACTATTCGGTCAATTATACAGGAAATATTTCACAACCACGGCGGTTTTTAATTTTGTATGACTTGTAGCAAAATTTGGGGAAATAAATACACAATTCATTTCTTGTTTCATTTGGAAGAGAAACTAATTCATATAATAATCCGTGATGGAGATTTCAAATTATTCCATTCTACTATTAATCATTGGAGTGGCATGCTAAAGAATGTTCATTGTTCATTCCCATAGATTATAGAATGAGTAGAAGCTTTGTCCCGATCTAAGTGCTGAATTCTTGACTGGAAATTAAAACCAAATACCTTCAAACATTCTTACGGTGAAATATTGGAATTAATGCAAAAATCGAATGTTGTGAATTTAAAATAATCACTCAAACAAAGAAAATGTTATTTGAACGGTTAAATAATTTTACACGTTATTAGATAAAATATAAAGTAGCATCCGAGATGAGAGCAAATTTATCAAACATACATGCATATCATAAATAAGAGCAGCGATGACAGGATGAGTCCAAGTGATATTTTATACGATAATTTGAGAAAAGGGTGATACTGATCATGAAAACGAGTTCAAATCACCATAAGTGAGATGTTCATTTGGTTTTTTCGATATTAGCAATGATTGTACTGGCATTAAATAAACTTGGTGTGTAATGCAATGGACAACGCACGTCTGCTACATAACTAAATGTTCATAATAATAATAATAAACGGGTACGGCTTAAGGCATACATTTGGAAATTATTCTGGATAAACATTCATCTGACTTAGTTTTCAGTAAAGTTACTTTAATGGGCGTGTGATAATGACCCATTACCATAATACTGAAGCACTACAGAAAAAAAAAATTGGGATCGAAATAATGCTGACGATTTCTAGCAAGTTTTTCTAGCATGATACACTAGAGAAAAACCACCGACTGGGCTTTTTACCTGTACAGACTAATACTAACCGATCAGTGATAATACATTGGTCACATCGTATGTAGTGTGCGCTTACATAATGCCTTTAACCTGGTTAGCAAGGTCCTAGAGCACGAAAGTATGCCATTTTGCTTGCCGAAGATTACTTTATTTCTCCGGCTTCTTCTAACTTTTTTTATTTAAGAAAAAAATCATAACTGGGGCGTTATATACCAATACCCAACTCTTCGCTGAAACAAATTTCGAAAAACTATAAACCAGAACATTGTTAGTTTTAACTGTTCAAGTATTGTTAATTATATGAAGATAAATCCGTCTCCAATGACTGTTCATGACTGACATGAGATATTTCAAATTCAGGGGTTCTATAACAGAAGTATTCAGCAATGGGTTATAAAACAACTTCCATAAACTTATGTAGTTGTTATTTTTAAACGTTAAAGTATGTTGTTATGTGACGAAGCAACCCTGTTAAACTTCTGGAGTTATCGCGTGTGTTCCTGATTTAACCTTAGTCATTTGCATTTTGCATTGTCTCCGTTTAATTTCAAGTTTCACGTTTTTATTGCATGTAATTTGTTGTTGCATGCTTTAGATTGCTATGGATCCTGTGGATGTCGTAGAACACTTGAACTTTTACAGAATAACACATTAAAAAGTGGTACATACGATTGCTATATATCGCATGACACATTGATACATGTGCAGCCATCTAGGTTCCATTTCACTGCATTTTCGATTAATGAAATCTCGAGCTTAATTAGTTATCATGCAAGTGATCATCGAGGATTTCGAGCCTGTAGCGATTAAAATAACTGGCTCTTTATAAGTTTGAATGATAAAACACCGCACGTTTAACCCAATGAATTAAAAGCTAAGTGGACTATCTGGGTAGTGTGGATGTCTTTCTTAATACATGCAATGACAGACGGCTTTGGATCCAAAGCAATATCCTTGAATCACGAATCACCTTAACCAATGGACCACGTGTTTCCACTAGAATGCATCAATAAACAGGGTACCATTTAATCTAAGACACGGACCCACAATGTCACAGCCTTACATTATAATTGTCAGGTATTAAAGATAGGCGATGGCAATTAGACTAGTAGAGATTCTTCAAAACGCTGTTATCTATAGAAATCGAAATGGACAGGAAAAAAATTGATCAATTGTAATTAACGAACGATTTTATTAGTAAAGCTAAGTTTAAACATATAAAGAGAATATTAATTCATGAGCGTCTTATGGATTTTGAGCACTATATAATGTAAATGAAGTTACACACACACACACACACACACACACACACACACACACACACACACACACACACACCATTATGCTAGCTTCACCACCTACTAGTTCAGACTATATATTTATTCTACCGAATCGGTTGTTTTTTTTACATATCCAAACCAATCTCTCTATAAATTAGCATAGTTCTTTTTTTCAAAAACTCCTTTCATCATTTCCAATATGTCGAATATATAAAGAGAAATACACTTTTATTCACTATCAAATCCAAATTCACAAGTACTGTTGGCGTAAAAAGATACAACTTAACCACAATATAAAATAATATCACAGAGTATGTATTAACAAATTATTTCAGATACTCTTACTAACTAAAAGCTTCTTTACACGTAGTATAATTACCTTATTAATGTCTCGATTCAAAATTTGTCAAGTCACACTGGTGCACTTGCACTTGTATAAATAAAAAACGCTTCTCGTCAAATTGCTTAAATATCACAGTGCATATAATTATCGATATTCACAAAGTATCACAGATTCTACCAATATATATATATATATATATATATATATATATATATATATATATATATATATATATATATATATATATATATATATATATATGGTTAAATATCAAGGACAGTAATGACCCACCTGTACAACAGCACCGATATCGTGTTTTAACATATCAAAGTTATTATTAAGTGTAGATCTTCCCAAATTATTTTGATAAATCTTGTTAGAGTTCCATATCTGACTTCAAATAATTCCGTTTATATTTCCAAAATCAATTTGATTAACCCCGTAAACCGTTCCAAAATCCTTTTGATTAATCCCGTAAACAGTACCACAATCAATCTGATTAATTAAACCGTTCCCAAATCAAGTGGATTAATCCTGTAAACCGTTCTAAAATCACTATATAAACCCCGTAAACCCTTCAAAATCACATTTGACCCCGCAGACCGTCCCGAAATCTAATTGTATAAAAATAATTATTCTTATTAACTTAGAAAATAGTGTCAAAAGTATATTTAACAAATCCGAGTTATTAAATTTTATAAACCCGTAAATAGTTCCACACTTACTCTTTATAAAGTCCATAAACTGTTGCATTACACCATAATTGTGAACTTTGGAAGGTATACGTAGCAAAGTTATCAAGTTTCTGATCCCAGGCACATCGGCTTGAAACAATGGCGCACTGATCCCTAGGTTCTCCGAGTACCAAGACACAGACAATTTTATATCTCTCAAACTTCAGTTCCTTCACTTTATCTTTGATTTCATCACTAACAACTTTCATCATGTTACAACTAAACTTTGGACTATAACGCATGCCACCTAATCTTCCGTTCAGTACCTTCTCAATAATTTTCTCAACTTTAATCGGATCAAATTTGCAATCCGGTGACATTTTGTATGTTGGCTCCTGCTGAACTTGTGATGTCATTTGAGAGGAAGTCCTTGTGTGAAATTTCTTTCCCATTTTCTTTGCAAATCGTCGAGAAGCTAACATTCCAAGAAGGGAGGGACCTTGTGCTGGCTTAGGCGGCGCAATTGCAGGTGCTATGCTTTTCTTTCTTTCAGACAAATTTGAACTTTGACTTTGAAGAACTGGTTCTGTTGTTGCAAGGTGTTTTGTTTCTCCTCCAGAATCTGAAGTAGCACTTTCAGTAGCTGCAGCCATTTTAAGTCGTTGTAGCAACGCCATTCTATCTATTTTATAAAAATAAAATAATGAAAACTGTCATAAGTTGAAGTTTTTTTTTAATGCCCGCACACTTCGTCTTTACAGAGGAAATATATCTAGTTATATTGGATGACTTTATAAATGTTTAACAGCTTCCCGATACAATCAATGTTATGTCCACTTCACATACACAGCAGAACAATAAACGGAATTGATCCAAATGTTTAAGTGTTCATTTGATTATACCATTCTATTGTGAATTGACTTGTAATATGTATAAATCCAATAAAATATTTTATATGATATTTGTAAATTTGAAATCACATATAAAAGCTTCCTGGCACTTTTTATGTCTTTTTTGTTACACGGGTTAGAATTGTTTGTCAGTCTTTAGTTGATCAACACAAAGAAAGCAGCCAGTGGTTGTCAACAAATATTTAATACTTAAAAATCTTTCCCTGCCTTTGAGGAATTTATTTTAAAACCTTATTTTGGTTAAAGTTAAATACATATTTGAAAACTACCATGCTATGTATATAAACAATTTGAATATAAAAAAAAATACTACATTATTATTTAAGGAATATGACGACAAATCGACTTTGTTAAGGTGTCCTAGAGGTTTTTAAAGTTCCATAACTCTGTCAAATGAACTGAAGCAATATGGAACAGTTTGTTTCATAATTCAAAACAAAAAGGTTTAGGGTACGCGTGTAACTCGGTTGTTTATGTCATTATAATTTAACACATATAATCCTTTATACTAAAGCATTTCAAAACAAATCTAGAATCTAGATACAAATTATTGAATTTGAAAACAGTTTTACTTTCTTTTTTAAAAACACATTTCTGTCTTTAATAAACATAACCTTAGAGTGCATGCCCAACTAAAAAAAAGATAGATAATTATATCGATATGTCATAATAGAGAAGTTGCAATAATTAAATCAATGAACAATAAGCTGGTATGACAGTCGCGGCAAGGACATTGCTTCTAAGTTTCATTTATATATACAAAGATTATATCTCTCATCTGAATTAGTTTCTGCGACACCGTGTCGAGCCACCTTAACTCTCTACATACAACGAGAGAATGAAAATATTGTTCTAACCTTTTGGCGAAACTTTTACCTGTATATAGATATAGAAAATGGTTAACGGTAATTGAAATTTAATCATCTTTTATATATTTTATTTGTATTCGGACAAAAACACTCGATTGATTAATCGATAAAAAAATCAATAAAGGGAAAAGACCTTATGTAAATATGACGAGTAGACACTTAGAAGTACCTCAATATTAAAACCTATTGTCGCATGCTTTAAAATTAAGGGCACTTTAATTATTTATATTTGTAAAGATATGCGAGTCTAAACATTCATTCAAAATTTAAAACCATTTTAATTGGAAAGAAATATGAGAAAAATATTCTTCTAGAATGAAATATTGGTTGAAGCTTTTTATTGAATTTAAAAAGTATAAGATACGATCATTTATAAATCGGTAAAATCGAACTTAAACGATCTTATTATAGGATATTTTACTACAGATATTGTACAGGCGATAATATCTAAACTTCTCTTAAAAATGCCACATTTAAATGAATTTATTTTTAAACGATGAAAGATATATTAAAAAAGACATGCTAATGATATTCTCTCTCTCTCTCTCTCTCTCTCTCTCTCTCTCTCTCTCTCTCTCTCTCTCTCTCTCTCTCTCTCTCTCTGTATGTGCGTGTAGCATTTTTAATATATTCTTAAATGGTTTCTATTTAAAAAAATGAAATTTACATTTCAACCATAAACATGTCATTGTTATATACGATGATTCGTAACCGTATAGAAACTATGCGATGAATAAAGAAGAAACATGATTTGAATAAAACAACATTATAATATTTTAACACGAAGGGGGATTTTATTTTCACTTAGACAGCGATCAAATAAACCATTTTATATCAATTACTCTTATAAACACTTGTGCATATATATATATATATATATATATATATATATATATATATATATATATATGACCCTATTTCTATGAGAGAGAGAGAGAGAGAGAGAGAGAGAGAGAGAGAGAGAGAGAGAGAGAGAGAGAGAGAGATTTCTAAGTGGTTTATTAGAGTGGCTGAACCGTCTATAAAAAAAGATTGTCAGTTTGCCGGTTTGCCCAGCGTCGGTGGTTTTCTAGATCACTCCGGTTTCTTACATCTTCCTAAAACTCTAGCCATTTAAGAAAATTGATCTCTTTGAAATAAAAGAAAAATATCTTAAATGAGAATGAAACACCATTATCATAGCCTATTGATCAGTGACTTGTAGACTACCAAATGTTATATATATATTGATTATAATCTCAATGTCATCTGCACCGACTCGATGCCGTTTGCCTTTTAAGCAAGAGGTCAGTGGTTCGTACCACGGTCGTGTCATATATTAGACAAGAATTTAAGTTACGGTTCTTCACCTTGCGCTCGGCATTAATTTGACAGAGTATCGACTGGTTCACCCGGTGCCAGAATAATATGACTTGGAGTGTCTGCGGCATACCGAATAGGTAAGCTAGCATTTTAACAGTCGTCTTAAATGCGCGCAAGTAAAAGGCAGACCATAAGAAACACTCGCAAATTTCACTTACATAAACCTTTTCTTAGAATAATTTTTACACAAAAATGGCCTTCCTCTTGTCACATCTAGCTGAAAAATTAGATATACGACGTTAAACAACAATAATTACAAACTGTGCGTGATATTCGATTTTATTGTGTTTTGATTGGTCGATGTATTTTGTATGACATCATTTTTGACAATTTATTTTCGTAAAACTTTGCACTTTTGCCGGACTACTTTCTGCTGGCTTGCATAGCTGCTTACGGCGAACATATTCGACAGTTTTTAATTAGACGCTTCACCATTTCTCAAAGCAATAGATGTGCCATCCGACGACGCCCTTCTAAGGTGTAAAATCCCAACAGTTTACTTGCAAGGATGTCGATTTTTGGCAGACTTTTTTTTAGTAACTGACACGGCATACTAACGTCGCGTATATTTTGCAACAGTGACTTTGAAAATTTACACATTTTCTTTTAAAAATAACGTAATAACATTTAAAAT